>LPNX011003867.1:84849-151690 GCA_001517045.1 Pseudotsuga menziesii
CCGCACGTGCTATGTGAGAGGTTCTCTAAGTGAAGTCCCTGTGCATTAATTATAGCATATGCCTACATTATTTTGATCAATACCACTTTTCCATTAGATTGGTTCGTTGGTTGGATCAACACAACTCTTGCATCCTTGACTACATATTTATAGTGTATGGATCTTCCACCCTCATGTTTCTCTTTAATAAATTATTTACATATTATAGATACTAATTAATAATTACAATGAATACAAATAAACATCCTTGTAAATAATAATCATAATATTTTTTCAATTTGTCATTTACCACATATTTATTTATTAATATTCACTTCACCTTCACCTTCACCTTCACCTTCACCTTCACCCCCTAACGCCATTAATGTCCATAGATGACATCAATTTTATAAATAATAACAACTTGTTCCTACTATACTCTTCATAATGTTTACTTTTAAATAAATTTCATCCATTAATGAAAAGAATACATCAACCATATCAGATTTTTTATCCATTTTATAATGAAGCTATCAGTGAGAATGAATATAAAATTTATAACTATTAAAATATTCGATCTCCAAATGTAATTTACTTCACTGGGAATAGAGTGCATAGTATAATATATCTTTTTTTTTAAAGGAATATTTATAGGAATTCTACTCCTTTCAACATGTAAATAAAATCCTTCCGTATAAAATCTCCATACATCCATTACCAGGGTTATATATATATATATATTCTCCCAAGGCATAGATGTAACATTTAAAACATTCATGAATAAAAAAACTGAAATTCATGTGCAGATGCAGTGTGACGTATGTAATTTTATTAGCTTGGCAGTCTCTCCATGTACGTGTTTGACAAAGAAGGTGTTTTGGCATGATTGATGTTAAAGTTTAGCTATATTAGTTGAACTAAGCAGTGCATTTAAAATGAGACTTAAAATGAGTTGTATTTAAACAGAATTCAATCTCTCTAACTCCTATTATTTAGTAGTTGTAGCCTTTATAATAACTATTCTTTAATTAAGAAGCTCTCTATATAGACTGGGTATCTCCAACGACTACTACAGAAGGTGTTGCCACGACTAGTAGTGAAACCTATCTTTTAATTTCTGTCGTTGGCACTTCAAATGCATTTGATAGGATTTGGTATTTATATTGATCACTGCCGTTGATGGTGGGGTGGTTTAGTACAGATGTTGACATGAATCCAAGCTTTTCATAAAAATTAGAACACGGATCTGGTCTGATTGCTATTAATTCACTAATTGCTAACGATAGATTTAAAATTTGAAACTCGAGGAGAATATAGCTTTGGGGATACTGTAGATTTTACCGATGGATAATCTGATTTATAAATGATCGAAAATTAATTATATGCTACAGTCGCTTCGAATCTCTAGTTTAGAAATCCCCCACTATTGTTTTATTAAATAGATTCAAACTCTAATACTATCTGATTACTCCTCCCAACGACTCCATGCTTACATATTCATAGAATTCACCATGCACAACTCAGTGACTCACTACACCTTAAAAAACGGTTCAACAATTTTGACAACGTCTCCTAATTCATGGGCAATACAACTTGATAAATAGATTATCAATCAATCTTACCTTACGTTCAAACTAATCGAGTTTCCCAATACAAATACGCTGAAAAAATTGGCGAATAATCAAAACAACATTCATGATTAAAAACAAAAGGTAATTCCATACCGGAAGCCATTTTCAGTAATAGTAAGATTTCTGGACGAATCCTTATTTTATACATAAACGTAGATAAAATTTTCTCATAATAAAATATTCATCCTTGCAATTTTAAGGAGAATTAGATAAGGTGTCAAATCACATTTTAGTACCTAAATATACCTACCATCGAGAGGCGCTTTATTCAATCTGTCCATCCACATTCTTTTAGGCTTTTGATCCGCGTTCCCCCAAAGGTATTAGCAGTTGTAGCCAGTGCATCAGCCTACCGATTTTGTTCCCTAGAGAGGGTTGCGGGATACTGTCTGGTGCGGCGCGGGGTCTGGCTTGTGTTTGTGAAAGAACCTTGCAAATGTCAACCATAAACTAAATACTATTGTTATTATGTTCATTCCACTTCTCTCGTTAGACCACATTTGGAGCTGTGTTCGACCTCAACTTCATGATTTATGAAACCAAATTATAGTTTATCGCAGCCATAAAAAAACAAGAAACCTATTCACCAAAATTTGCACTAAAAATGGTGAAATTTCGAGGAAATATGGCTCAGGGAAGCATACGCAGAGAAACAACGTGGAGATATGGATATGGAGGTCTGAATATGTAATTTCAACACACAAATTAAATAGCCAAGTTTAAGATAATTCAAATCGTCGAAATTTCGATTTAAACAAGACAAACTGTGATTTCAACAACTTCTATAGGTTGGCTATATAAACGAATGAAGGTAGTCGCCCACCGTCCCTGCCGTTGCTTTCCAGCCGCCAAACAGTGGGTGAACTCATGGTGGGATGGATCAGAAATGAAATTTGATTTTTAAATATGTAGTAACATGCAGATTCATAAGTAGGGTGTGTGAGCTTTTACCTATCTCTTTCCTCTCCAACAAACTTGGTTTTCCAAAATGAAAATGGATCCACTCATCATTTGAACAGTGCAATAAATAATATTGACAACGAATCCCTATTTTCTTTGAAACAGAAACAAATATCGTTTTACTCTTATTTGATGATGATAAGACCTACAAATGCAGCAGTTCGTTACCTGGGAGATCGAGATTCATAAACTGGTTTAGATTTCACGTTCACTATTGTATAGCCCAAAGCTTTCATCCGCAACCACCACGAGTAATAAAGTATCTTATTCAATATATACACTACTGAATTCACTGTGATATAAGCCAGGAAGTAAGACACCACTCGTGGCACGCAAATCATCCCATACTATTATATATAAAGATAATTTATTATATATGCCGCAGATCTAGAGTTAGAGCAATTAAAAAAGAAGTATGGTAGTTATATCACTCCACGCATCACACATTTCTTTTTTTATCCAAACTGTGCACAAACTAGGCATGGTGATGGGAGCCCTATTTTGCAGAAGTATTCGTCTGCTCCTAATACATTGTACCCTTAATTCTATGGTTCTTAGCACTAACAATACTGACCAATGTCATGATTTAGATGCGCTTGTGGATAGACTGGATCGATCAGCTTTCCGAACCACACCGAACTCTGGTGTAAACTCGCAATCTGTAACTCCTGTCAATTCATCCTTAAAACCCATTCTATTTATGATGCTCAGCTTTTTATCTCTCTTGATAGACTCCACTGCATAGCTCTCCAGAAACCACTCAACCACCTTACACTCGGACTCATCCCTGGCATACTTGTGATCGCCAATGTCATGTAATAAGGATGTGAGCTCCATAATTTCCAAGCTCTCGGGAGGTAGTTGTTGTTCAGTAGTGAGAGTGAGTGAAAGCTTACGAAATCTAAGGGCATGGAATTCATCATGAGAAGCGTCCCGCTTACTCATTACAGAATTAATGAGATCCTCTGCATCTTACACAACCTCCGTCATTTTCAATTCCGAGTTTGCGCAACAAGGAGGTTAATACCAACTAGTGAGGAAACTCTAACTACTGGCACGTGAATCGGTGGAAGGAGATTCGCAATCCCGTAACTACTGATCAATATAACTGGTGTCTATTAATTTCTGCAGAAACGAAAAATTAGCATGCGAGGGAGATAGAATTGCTATTTGTTGGCAGCCATATCTAAAATTAGCCTGTAGACTTCGGGAGGTAGGTGTTTGGCATTATCTTCTTTCGCAAATAACAACACAAGTTTCCCTATTATCTTATGCTCGTCTCTTTTGGAATGTTTGTATTTGCAGGTTTGTTTAGAAAAGGTGGATCAAGAGATAGGTCGAATCGCATAGGTCGAAGGTGCATCGAGAGATGGCTAACAAATCCAAAAAACCTCATTTTGATTGCAGGTTTCCGTACGACAGATTGTTTATAGGATTCATATGGCAGGCTGTTTACAAGCTTCATATGGCAGGATGGACAATCTGTTTTATTTATTATTATATATATTTTTATTGTATTTTTTTTAACTTTTTATATATGTTAACATCAATGTTGCTTATATATATACATATATTATGATCTCTATTATATTTATTATATCTTAATGTTTAATGTTTGTATGTTTTATCAAATTAGTATTACAAATTTATTGAAACTAAAAACCTTTAACAAAGATACTTAATTTTAATTTTAATTTTTTTTAAATTCTATTTTTATATTTTTGTTTTTAAAGCAGATATAAAATAAATTTTTATTCTTAACAAAAAATATAAAGGTGTTAATGAAAGGATAGCATTTTTATTATATATATTTTTTATTTTTTATAAACTAAATCTAGATTTTTATTTTTTACAAACTAAGATTTAAAACAAGCATGGTATACTATAACAAAGAATTTATTTGTTTATTTAATGATTTAATTGTTCTTAGATTTCAAAACTAATCCCTAAATTAAAACTAGTATTTGTTTATTTAATGATTTAATTGTTCTTAGATTTCAAAACTAATCCCTAATGTATTTTTATTTTTATTTTTTATTCCCAGCATGTTTTTTTTTAAATTGTTTAGATAAACATGAAAGTTCAAAATGAAAAAGAAATCAAAATTTCAATTGTTTTTTTTTAATATTTTTTAAATTTAATGGATTAAGACTATTTTTAATTCGTAAGAAAATTAAAAAGAAATAGTAATTTAAGACTATTAGAAATAAAAATTTAACAGATAGAAACATTAAAGAAAATTAAAGCATTCTACAGGCTAATTGAAAAAAAAACTAAAACCTACCTACTTTACTTCTAATTGGAATTTTCAATCATTTAAGTGTAATGAAACTTCCAGTGGAACCATACATGTAAAATCAGTAAGATAATATTTACAAAATAAAACTTAATGTATTCAAAGGTATGCGAAATTAGGAATTGTAAATGTAAATTAACAAAATAAAAATAAAAACAAAATTGATCTAACCTAACATTTACTTGGAACCTGTGTTCGATGTAGTTTTCATTTGCATGATGATCACCCGAGATCCCTTCTTCATCCTCTTCAATATCCAGTTCGAACAGGTGCTCTTCGTCTGATATGCAAGATTCTTCAAATGTCGATTGTTCAGTGTTTTCTTGAAGAAGAGTGATTTCATCCTTGACTGTTGTCAAGATCTCATCTTGTAAAGAAGAGGAGATCCTGATTTTTGCTAGGATTTGAGTGAGCTTCTCTAAGCTTATGCTCATCGTAAAACTAAAATAAAATCAAATGAAAAAAAAGAAAAGAGATGAAAAAAATGAACACATGACAAATGCAGAAAAATAGTAGGAGTGCAAAAACATAGATAAGGAGATGCACAAAAATCTATACAAAACAAAGAATGAACATATACAAAGTTAGAAGCAAGTTAGTATGAAATAAAATGCCCAAAAACGAAAGCAATCCAAACTTTAAACTACAAAATTGTAAATGAAAAATGAAAACTTGTATAAAACAAACATGCATTTGCAAAAAATGAAAAAAGCTTACAGGAAAATAAGCACTTTACAAAAAACAATCAAATGAACAACAAGGATTTGGGGTACCCCACTATAGTGGATGCGCTTAGCTGTTACACCATGAAAATCCCAGAAATTCCGTAGTGAAGTCATCCTTGCGTATTACCATTTTCCCCTCCCCCTTGCTGTGTAATGTAAAAATAATCTATCTATCTATCTAAACTCTGATCCCTTTTAGCACCTCCCCGACAACGGCGCCAAAATGTTGGGTAAAAAAATTAAACAAATTATAACAGAATTCCAACAATTTAATTGTCAACCCGGAGAGAGCGTAAACTTGTGAGGTACAAACAAAGTATATGTAGGGGCAGAGTGTCGCTGAACCTAATCTAAAATTCTAGATAACTGTAATAAAAAATACATGTGACTGAAATTAAATCTAGTTTATGAAAAAAAGAAATTACATGAAAATAAATCTAATTGCAGAAAACATGAAATTGTATAAAATAAATTGGTATAAAGCAATAAAAAACCAATACTATCAATTCATAAGCAAGACATCAAAATATAAAGAAATCAAGATATCTATTTTAAAACATGAAATCTATTACATTACGATCAAATCCATGACTATCTAAAAAGATGAACGAGTTCTCCACTACCAAACCACTAGAGAGGCCTCTAACCAAAATAAGGAGAGAGCTCTCCTATTTATACATGAATTCAAGATAAGTGATCATAATCACAGATCCACTATTCTCTCAACTTATCCCTCAAAATCCTCAACAAATCTACAACTCATCCCTTTAAATTCTCAACAAATCTACAACTCATCCTTTTAAATTCTCAACAAATATTGGATGAGATATTCTCTCCACACTTCCATGATCTTCTCCTTGAAGTTAGCCACATCTAGAAGATGAAATTTGATTCTGAGGCTAGGTGGACACTTTTGAGCTTGCTAAAGTCTTCAAATACACTTGTAAACATTATCAAACTCACACAACTTTAAAGTATAATGAAAATATGTTATTTTTCTCAATAATTAACCGCAAATTCACTCAAAATACTCAAAAATAAATGATTTGGAAAATGGTGATATAAACCCATATTTATTATGAAAGTAGTGAATATTAATGGTTTTATGGAAGGAAAAATAGGAATAAGGTGACAAATGGTATAAGAGAAATGAATAAAATGTGGTCTTTTTGCGGCTTAACACTATGCCCATAAATTTGTTTTTGTTTCTGCATTTCCAACACTAATATCTTAACCTCTGACATATTCCTCATGGCTATATGGAAGCGCCCTTTCTTCCATTTTGCTACTTTGTATTTTTTCTAAAAACTTGTCGTATAGCTATGTGTAAGTCAAAAAATGTATCTGCAATGTGTTTATGTTCTTAAATTTGTTAGACATAATTTAATTCTAAATTTCAATTAAAAAACCATTTATACATATACATATATCCATATACTTTAAACTGTGAAAAACATCATTCAACAATTTTGTCAAATAGGACCTATTACTCCCTTTCTACTCATTTACTGCAAATATATATAAGGCTTTATTATGAAAGCATATTTTATGTTTATTCTCCTTTTGATAATATTTCCAAAGACCGAAGCCATGTTTTGTTTTGATATTGGAGCAAATTACATCTATTTACAACCCACATTTCTTCTAAATTTATAATGTTCCTGTTAACTTCCTTAAACTCAAAAATTAACTTTGTAGATTTATAAAAAAAAAGAAAAATGAGGGTTAATGGGGCTTTCCCCCTTGAGGCCTCCCTGTGCCGCTGCAGGGCAGGTTGAGGGTAGCGCCCTCATTTATTTATTCATAAATATTTTATTTTCATGTAATTTGGCGCATAAGTTCAATTGTATTTTTTGACTACCAACACCTACGATTGAATTCTGAATTTGTTGCTAGTTTTCATTAATTCTTGTACATTCACAATGTTATTTTTACCCTTTTCCATCATTTCTCGTTCCTTCTAACATTCCCTACACGGACGTTCATGATTTTATTTCCCTACGGCTTGGGTTAGATCTCAACCGTTGGCGATGGATTACCTTTATTATATCTTGTGCACTTTTCTTTTTCACTAATGATTAAGATTGTACGATGGGACTTGTGCGATCTAATGTTCACCATTTGAGGCATCACCCCTTTGTTAGATCACTTGCACTTCCATTTTTCGTCGACGATAAGATCTTGCTTGATCTTACTTGATTGATCAATATGGGTTGTTAAGAACATGACCCTTATATTAAATCATGTGTAACTCTCTTTCTAGTGAATGGTTAGATCTGGCTCGGTGGAAGATGAACAATAGATTTGGGTCGTTGGAAGCATATCTAGATTTCTTCCCGCCCTACATGTATGTCACCCATGCATATTCCCCCTTCTACTGCTGCCACCTATACTCAATATTGACGTGGCTATCCACATCACACTTGTCCATGTGGCTAATGTGGAGCCCACATCAAATTGCCGAATTTTTCATATAAAATTTTAATTTCTTCCTAATACTTAGAATTCAAAATTTATATATAAATGGATGTATGGTTTTGTAAACAAGTCTCACTTGGAATATTCTCATTAACACGTGTCCACACAAAACTCACACTTGTAAATAAGAAAATTACACTTAGTCGATATAGAATTACGACAACCTCTTTCCTGTTGACATAAATTTTCATGTCAATCAATAAAGATTGTAATTTTTGGCACGAGTTTAAATATTCATTTGAATTTCATGATGACATTCCATAAAAAAATTAACCTGCAAACTGTAAATTTTTCTCATTTACACAGAGCCGACTCGAACCGTAAAATTCTTACTATGGCTACTCTACAGATTCGACCCAATCCATATTGTTTTCCTTAGAATTTTCCTTAAATACCTTTATTCAAACACTTTGTGTGTAATCTTTGATTCTTCCCGTATATCAAAATTTTAACCCATTTAGTCCAGTGTTGAAAACCATGGCTCTGATACCACTCCGTAATGTATATGATAGCCTCATTCGACCATAGAGGACATGTGGTACTCAATTTTTCGTGCTTGAATTTATTCATTCATATCCACGGCTCACAATTTCATCTTTTTTTAATTCATTTAATTAAATAGTAGAATAAAACTACATGGTCGCCCAAATTATCTCATACATATATATTAAATTACAGGAAGTTCAAACATAAAATTCAAACATAAAATTTACATGCAATGCAACTCCAATAATTTAGACATTAATTAAACATTATATAAGAAATATGCAGGCACAAAATTACTCATGGCATTCATAACAATAAGAGAATTATCTTTGATTCAAAATGATCTCCAACTAGCTACATGTGAAAAAACTTTCTCCCAACCATAGGTGTTGTTAATTCAATTCTTACTTTAATAGACCACCCTGAGTTGGGGCTATTAATCCACAAGGGCTAAGTATTTTCTAGTAGGTTCTATTCAACTCATTAACTCATGAAATCCACTGGTGTAGAAACCCCCTCCACAATTGTCTCAATCCTCAATTATCCTTCCCCTTCAACCTACACAATGCTAAGGACAAGCTCCATTTGTTAAGCTAACAGTCCTTCTTGTAGCCTCTAATTCCCTTCTAGCACTCCAACATAGGATGGACAAAAATCCTTTGAATTGGGAGCTCAGGGAAACAACTGCACGGCATGATTCTCTCACATACCCCATTATCCCTAGGTTAATGACACGAAGAACTCATATTCAACAATGGCATATGCACTCTCTATGACGGTAGAAATCTATGGCAATCATGGTGAAGGAAAAAGGGGACCGAAGACAATTCGAACTATGGAAAATTGGGATGAAAGAATGAACCCCCCACTAGCTTAATTTCTCACTTTTATATGCATAGATCATATTGTCATGTGGCCATAACACATGGAACCACTTTTCCCCCTCTTAATCCCCTTAAGATAATTAAATAATGCTTAATCAAAGCAAGGATTTTAACCAAGGTTTAAACACTTGGTTTAAATGGCTAAGGATAAGGATATAAGATAATCCCACTATCACTTCTCCTCTTGTGGATTCATAGCCTCTCATCTCTTCTTTGCCCTTCTTTTTTTGAAGCTATTGGAGATTTCTATATTTATATTGATGATGTACATATTTACATAGTCTTGGTCATTCTCACCATTTGTTTCTGGCTTCTAGCCTTTTACATCAACATTTACAAAATTTACATCACAAGGTCAAAACTTGGGTATTACAGGTGTGTAAGTGCATAAAAAGTAATGATATTGATAGATCTTGATTGGTGTATTGAATTAACTCCTTTATATGATTTACATGTCTTTATTATCCATTGTTGATTCCATATAAGACACTAATCTCATCTATAAGGCTTACCAAAAGGTATTTGCAGGTGTGTTGGTGTCTGCAAGTGTCCTTCCTTGATTAGGGACTCTCCCTTGGGTTTAGGAGTTACCCAAAGAAGTTGAGATGCTCAATTCAGATGACATTGGGTCTAGCTCCACCCATATGCTTACCATCACTAACACATGGCAAATTTAGTTTGCTTTGAAAGGACTGCTAGTTTGAGCGATAACAGGTGGAAATGATTTTCCATCTCTTTGAGACTATGAACGTTGATGATGAAATTTACTTTCTCTTAAAATTCCCTGTGTACAACCACATTAAATCACAAATACTATATAGACCTCCCTAACCTTTTAACTTGTCAAAACTTTGACAACTTAGCAACATTTTTTTCTAAACTTTTTTAGCATAAAAATAAAATTTTACAACAATCCAAGTAACATTCTTAAGGTTTGATAGACAAGAGTTAGATATTAAACATCACCACCATAATAATCATCATTACCATCATATATATATATATAGGATCAACAAATAACTCCAAACCTTTTTTTGTCACCAAAACAAAAGTTTGTTATAAAATTAAATATTATAGTTATTGCCTAACAAATAATAAAACATAACATAACATAAATCATAATATTAAAGTTATTATTAACAAATGGTAAAACATAACATAAATCAATTTTATTTTTATTTTTTATTATATAATAAATATACACATGATATATATATATATATATATATATATTATAAAAATGTTATCATAAACATATATACACAGGTTATTCATGATATATATATATTATTCATAATAAAAATGTTATCATAAACATATGTACACACGTTATTCATAATATATATAGACACACGTTATCATAGACATAGACCTAATGCTCTACCAACAATGAAGAGTGATTCAGCTCATATAAAATTACTCTCTTTTTAATTATATTTTTATTGCTAGCGATAAAATAAAAATGGCTCGCGGCCCTATTGCATTTGCCTTTCTCTCATGTCGACAAGAAGTAGTAATATTTTAAGGACGTCCTGTGGTCTCTTGTTGGCCATCGTACATATGGAAGTTTGTCGCATCTTTCATAGACTTGTAACTTTTGTATCAAAATATTATTTGATGTCCCAAAGGGACAGCTGTGCTTGATCTTATCATGTGTGTACATCAGGTGTGTAATTTTTGTATCAAAATATTATAGTGAGAGAGTAAAGGTATATGTAATTATAAATGACTTTGCACAAAGAGAAGTAGTGGAGTGGGCAGATATATAACTTTTTTTAATTGGAAATAGGTTAGCATTTGTTATTTTGAAGAATTAAAGTATTGTCAGAATTATATGTTTAGTCAAGCCAATAGTGTATACATAGAGGTTTAACAAGAGTATTATATTTTTTACAAGAATTGAACTTAGGTTGGAAGGATAACAATCATTCCTCTCAAAAAGCTAACCTACATCCAATGGAGGCATATTTCTCTAACATAACTTCAATAATTAAAAAAATAAACAAAAATCATTTATAGTAATTAAAAACAATGATATAATATTTTGGTGAAATATATATTTATTTTATTTGGAAACATGTATTCTGAAAAGTATTAGCATAAAGAGTTTGGGAAGTAGAAAAAAAATTATAAATATTCTAAATAATACTTTAGGCATGCACATGTTATGTGGTAGCTTTATGGAGTGGGTCCTTCATGAAATTAACAAGTTAAAAAATTCAAGCTATACATGAGACACATGCATATCCTTTTCATTGAATTGGACAATTTAATTTCTATCAAAAACATAAATATTTAGTTCCAATACATCTTAGAACCCATGGTCATGAATATTAGTTCTTATGATTTAGAGAATCAATAATAAGAACAACCATGTGATAAATGAGTGTTGAAACTAATATAAGCATGCTACATATATGCCAAATCTTTCATAATAATAAGTCATTTCCCTAGGCTATGCATTATGCATTAGTATTCTCTTTCCATGATGCATGTTGTCACGTCCCCACCCCTCTACCGGAGAGATGACATGACTATGCTGCTATCAATCTAGGCAAACTAGCTCCATTAACATGATATAAAATGCATGAAACTTAAAAACATACACAGATGTATAAAACATGCAATCTACAATGGAAGCATACACATTCAAGAATTCACATTCATGTTGTTCATACTCATAAAACAAGCAATGTTCATCCTGTTCAAGCATTTAACATGTTCATGATAATTTACAAAGAAAACACAATTGCAGAGTTAAATACAAGAGTAATTATCTTGAGAAGAAGCTTCCTTGCAACTAGCTATGTCGCTGCAACGTTCCACCCAACCATAGGCCAATGTGCTCCTTACTCTCTCAGCATCACTGCCACCCTCGAGTTGGGCATGATTTCCATAGGGAACTAGGGGACACAGACTTACACACAGCAAGGCCAAACAACTACTGTCAAGCCAATAACCACATCCAAACATAGTCAGCCCACTAACGGATGGATTCTTGGACTTACTCAACCAAGCCAACACAGGGGTGCACTAAACAACAAAATGCAAGTTCTGGGTATGAACAAAAATAGTTTTGGCAACAAAACGAATTGCTAAGATGGGTGAAAACAACCCCCTAACAGCAATTCGATTCCTAGGGACGTTTTGGCCCGAACGTGGCCAAAACAAATTCAACAACACCTAAGAAATCGTGGGTCTCTACTCCCACTCGTTGTGCATTACCAAAACAATTTCCCATCCTGGGGAAAAATGAAGAAAACCGCTGCCCACGTGAGGGAAAACACACATAGCAGACCCAAACATGAATGCCACACCCAGGAAGCTCCCAACTACTTGAGAGAGCCCCAACGTGGATGAGTGACGGGTGAGAAAAATGCCCAGGAGCCCCACTCATGAAGGAAGAAGACAACATACCAAAAACGTGGAGGAAAATAGCTCTCCAAGCTTCCACTGTGTGAGGAAATGGAGAACGCCCCGCATGAGGAAAAATATGGCTGCCCCTGTGAGTGAATAATTCCGCTCCCCTCTTCCACGTGAGGGATAATGGGTGAGAACTCTCCCCTTGGGCATGCGTTATTTTGGTCAAAGACTGACGGGCCTACCAGAAATGACGGCTGCCCACACCTCCCAAGCCCCAAGGAAATAACTTCCCAACTGACTCCTTGGAGAATTAAGTGGGTGGGTTGGATAAGACAAGAAAAGGTGAGTAAGACAAAAAGGTGGTTGACAACTAGATGGGTTCTTCTCTTGACACATGCCTTTTTCCCATTGGATCAAGGTTTGAACATTCTCCCCCCCCCTATCCTTAGGAAATCATGCCTCCATCTCTTTAGTGTTGCATTGGCATAGCTAGTTGTGGGTATTTAATTAAATTACATATTTATATGATGTCTAAAATTATAATGTTGTCGATTAGCACAAAATACCATCGGCATCGATTTTAATCATCGAAACATAAAACGATAAATCAATGGTGGGGCTTTTGCCTTTAGCTCCACACCATGATTAATTACAATATTTACAACATATATATTTAATGCAAATGGGGTCAAAACTGCGGTGTTACACATGTATTACTTGTGAATGGTATGATTTGCCAAGTAAGTTTTGCTTTTGTTTTCAAATTATTTTATTTCACTTTCATCCTATTGTTTATTTACCAGGGACTAATGGTGTGTTTTTTAAACTCTTTTCCTGTCGTTGAATAATTTTTGGTTCGATTATGAAAGTGAGTTTTCTAATTACCATTTTCATTTGAGTTTAACTTTAGATTTTTGTTTGAACTATTTTGTACGTCTAAATATCCTATTGATTAACATAAATATATCGATTCTGATTTTTTGTTTGGTCTCCTAACCTTTTGTTGTTATCAGTGAAGTCATGCAAACTCACTATGCACTATTTATCCATGACCAAGAAAGAACAAACTAAAACTAAAACTTGCCAAGATTGTTTGAAATACTTAAAGCAATTGTGGAGCTTAAGACTCTCTAAGTGACCAACCCTTTGATTACTTCAAAACCAAACTTCATTGGTTAATGAACTAGTTGTTCGAAGGGTTCTATCTACTTATGTTAATATTAACTAACCTTACTAAATGAGACAAGCTAAATATCTAGTGCTAAGTAACTTGATGGGATATATTTATCACCTAGGCATGTCTAATTGTAATGAACATAAAATAATAATTTAACTAATAATAAACATAATTAACTATAATATTGAAAGGACACGACCTTTCAAGTCACAATTCCCAAGCCTTATTTAATAGGCGGGTCATCAACCAATGTAATCATCTATTATCTTTTATCTATACAACCATTAATATACATTTTTTCTATGGCTTATCCGATATTCCAGATATTTTAGTGATTATTGCACTAGTACAAAATGAGAGATTAGTGACCAGGAGACCAAAAATTTTGGTCACCACAATTTTTTTCAAGGGATAAATGACCAAAATTCATAAATTTAAGTGGGCTAACTACAAAAGACCAAGATAAATGACCAAATTTGGTCACGAGATATTTAGACTAAAAATGACCACATAACAATTGGTCGTTTTTAGTTGTGGATCAGTTCGGTAATGAAAAATTACAATTTTGACAATGAATTTGTACATTTTACTAAATTTTAAGAATGCAGATGGATTTAGAGACCTCCTAGAACTTAGTAAATTGTAGACCGCCTCATGTGTCACAACTCCATTGTTGACACCAAATTAGCTATGACAATGTCCTAGTGATGAGCTATGGCTTATATATTTGAAAATAACTATACAAATATACCTATATACATTTGTTTTTAGATAGTTTATATATAAATAATATTAATTATTAAACTATTTGCATTATAAATTTAAAAAAAATTTGTTACTAAGTATTTTGTACTATATAAAAAAATTAACTTATATATTTATAATAATAATAATAATAATAATAAAACAAAATTTAAGAAACAAAACAAGTTAAACAAATACAATGAAATATATAATAATAATAATAATAATAACAAAATTTAAGAAACAAATACAAATTTCATTGTAGTTTAACAATTTGGGTTTTGGTGACACTGTTTCAATGGCACAAGGTAGGTTTCAATCTATGGCCATCCCAAATTTTTTAGATTTATTGTTTTTGAGTTTAATTGATATTGGGGATGATAAAATTTTTGCCCTGGAACTCTGCAGAAATGAATTTTTTTGGTTGAATTTGATTTTCTTTAATTAAAATTTATGTATAGCCCTAGAACTCTGTAATTGCTCAAATGCAAGCATCATCTTTGGCATCATTCATGTAGTAGTCTCCTAAAGTATGGAAGCGGTGATGGAACTTGTCAACCCTTTTCATACTGTGGAAATCACAAACAGAAATAGAATCGAATCAATCTATCTTTGAGTCCTTCCACATTTAATTTTTCTCTCGTACTCCACTACAGATTCCTCACGCAAGAGGGTTGCTTCCACAATATGAACAATCAAACTTTTGTTGAGCTAAAAAATCTTTGGGCTATATATGTGGGTGTTCACACAAGAATGTTGCAGAAAATTGATAGAAAATGAGTTCAGACAGACATCAATTCTCAATTTTTATCTTCTGCGCGGTGGGTTCTTTGATAACACCTATTGAAGAGTTCAAATAACTATTATAAAATATCCAGTGGCTTAAAAGGGGATTTGGCTTTTGGGTTTTCAAAAGATCCATCTGAGAAGATTATCACAACAAGGCCAAAACCCCTAGGGGATTCAGATTCACATTGGGGAAACACCATGATTCAGTTATTGTTTACTCTAGTGTTTGCACAGGGGCTCTTTTTCCAATGGTAAATATTCCTCCCTTGAGAAATATGATTATCAAGATTCTGGATCAGGTTAAAATAGGAAAGGGCTAGGCCATGGTCAAGACACTTGGAGGTACAATGCTTGTAATCTTGGCATCTAGCATCACAAGTATCCTCAAGATTCAGACAAGATCTGTTAAGATGGGTACCATAACTCCAACGAGTCAGATTCTCATGCGAACCCATCTTTTGGAGGCTTCGTTGATGGGTACTTTTATCTTTCCCTTTCTGGATCACCGTTTTTTCACATTGCCTAGCTGCTGGAAGTAATTCTTCTTGATTTATGAATATGTTAATGTTTTAACAATGTCCATCTGATAAAATTCATTTTTTTTCAACAACATGCTTTCATCATTCCCATCTGCTGCAAATCATCCTACCTATGCTAAAGGTTATTACTTAACTTCGTGAGATGCGTTGACCAGGGCCGTATTGCCTCTCAAATTTACACTTTTTGATAGTGCCAATTTACTGACTTTTATTCAGTTTTTTTTTTATTACTATGGTTGGACGTTGCTTACTTAATTAAGGTTTTATGGTCTTTCTATTTGGTTAGAGTGGGAATTACGGGTGGATCTAGAAATTTTAATAGTAAGGAGGGTACCTGCGTGGGATATTAGAGATAAAAGGAAACTTAAGAGGGTTTCTTTAAGTATTTTTTTGGTTCATTAGAGAGAATTTGAGGTCAAAAATGGGCCTCCTAAGAGATGTACTACAAAAATATAAGATATATTAAAATATTATGAGTTAGGGGTTTTATGGGGTAGGTATATATGACAACTCATCACCTACACTACTTTTTATGCACAATATAAATAACCATGGTTGAGTTACTTTTCTAAATTGACTATAAATAAAATTAATAAAATAACTTTTCAATGATGTGACTAAGATTCATTGTAAATTCCCAAAAAATTATTGTCCTTTAGCATTTATTTGTATTGAATTTGTAAATAAAATTAAACAAAAATGAATTTAATTTATATGCATAACTAACATATTTTTTTCATATAAATATCATTCATGAATTTAATTTATTTTAAAAGTACAAGATTTAAATATATATATATATATATATATTAGTTTGACATTATGATATTAAATACAATTGAGTGAATATATAATTTAAAATTAAAAAACATGAAAATGACAATATATTATTTTATAAAAAAATGTGAAAAGACATTTTTATGAATTATGAGTACTTTACTTGAAAATGACAATAATATTATTTTATGAAAAAATGAATTGTGAGTACTTTACTTGAAAATAACAATAATATTATTTTATGAGAAAGTGTGAAATGACTTTTATTGTGAGTACTTCACTTTATGACTTAAAAGTACTTGTACCACTACCTTGGTTAACTAGGGGTTTTCATCCACCATAGAAAATGTGACAAATAATCATTGTTAACTCATGCAATGCCACCTCAACCATGGGGGATGATGTCATCTACTAGAATGTAATTGGTTGATTTTTATAGTACATTTTGGTCCTTTTGAGGCCCATTTTTGACCTATTGGTACTGCAGAACTCATTGTTTGTCTGAAGCCCTCCATTGTGGATGTTATTTAAACTATCCTCCCGATGTTTTAATGGTTCAAGCTGTCGATAAGGTTTTTCCCTCCATTTTGTGAGTTTTTAACCTTTCTTTGGGCGGCAGTGGTTTTTGATTCGTGTTAAGGGTTTTGCGACGAGAACGCAGTATAGGGCCTCATTTTGATGATTAGCTGTATTATTAGTATGGTTATGTTTGTTGAAAATATGCAGTCTGAATTAATGATGAATTTTGTTTAATTGCAGGCGGGTTTAGAAGATTCTTCAGACTCCTGCTGCAAAGACGACATAGCTGGAAGACAAAGCAGAAGAAAGCTGGCTGAAAAGCGATAGGCAGAGATATTCTAAGATAAGCAGAATTTTTAAAGAGACAAATAAAGACAAAGCGGAATCGTTAGCAACAGGGGCCGAGCTTGGAAAGGTTCATCAGTTACTAAGTTGGTCCCGTTTTATGAAGTACTCATTAATCTTAATCCAAAATGTAACACATTATGTGAATCATGAGCACTCACAAGAGGACAAAATTGTGAGACTAAACGGTTTTGGGGAAGCCCAAGAGTCATTCGTGGGCAGCCCAACAGTTTGGTTCTTTTGTATAAATATAGAAGATTTAGATAAGGAATAAAACTTTTTCCCAGTTAGATTGGTGAAGACATATTGTAAGAAGAACTATTTCCTTTTTCAATAGATAATTACAGTTTGCCTGTTGGAGAAAGCTTGGTGGAATGTTCAAATGTTATACTATGGATTTGTTGAAGAGGAACTATTTTGTTTTCAGCTTTGTGTCCATTAACTGTGAGATCGTTCTAACTCTTTGAACCTATGTTCTTGTACGAATGATCTCTGGTTTATTTTATGAAAATTTCCACTATGAGTAATGAATGTTGTTCATCAACAATTGGCTATCTGGTTGTTCAAATATCTTTAAATGTTCATGTGTTTTGAAAGAAGTATCAGCTATCTATGATTTTTCATAATGCATGCACAAAATACATTACTCATTAATAAGTGATAATCTTGCTCCCTAGGGATAGGTTAGGTAGTTAGTTTTAATTTCTTGCTGTGTGTGTGATTTAGATGTAAGAGAGGCTAAGACGAGAGGTAAGAACCTGCGCATCACATTGTCAACACTCCTTGCATTCTCAATCAACCTGCATCTTAGATAGGCACTTGCATATAATACTTAAAGTAAAAAAAATACAAAAATATACACGGTGGATAGGGCCGCAACCGGTAAAACCTTTTATTTTTGTCACTTAACCTCCGGTAGCCGGACCACAAACCAGACGGATTCCCTATACCAAACAGTCACGGGCTAGTTGGGAACATTGACTGGGGAGAATCCCTTGCTATTGTTGCCTGCGAATTTCCAGGCCTCAACACACCCTGTCCACATCCTCAAGGAACTATAGGCTCAATGTGACCCCCAAGATCTGAACTCTTTGCCTATTTGTGGATTTTTTATTATCAGATAGCAAATATTGGGGGCTCAGACATACATACCTCTATGCTTGATAGGCACCCATTTTTTCACTGAGGCCTAGGAGGTCTGCACCAACATGTACTCCGCTTGTCTACATGTCTTAGAACATTCATAAAGACATTTTTCCCATTCTCTGCACTTTAATGCTTTCCAGCTCTGTTGGGTGTAGGTTTGATCCCTATTTCTTTGCAACTTATTAAAAACTTAGTTAAAATATGTCCATCACGGGCAACTGTGAAACTTTTAAATCTCTTGATACTAACCATTGTTTGAAGGATAAAGAGAGTTAGAAACAATTATTTTTTGCTTGTATACTGTGCCCTTCTAGGAAGAGCCTTGAAGGCAGTTGTCTTTTGCTTGAAGTTTTTTTACTCTACTATTCCTTGCACATTTGTAATCCAAAGCATTCATTCCACAAATAATTAGAAACGATATGTTTCTTTCTCCAGTTATGCTATAATAGTTTCTATCTCTTGTAGATGATAGCCCCACGGGAATTGGCACTGCAGACCAGGCTAAGTATGAACATGTCACAACTACAGAATGTGGATAGTGAAGGAATTGGTGGTTATGGTTGGGTTGGACACTTTCTTGTGATTTCTGAGCTCCAAAAACAAGTGTTCAGTTTAGGACAGGCCTTAAAGCTCCCACCTTGCAATGCATCAGCGGATTTAGATGAGGTATATTAGTGTTGTCCTATATCAAACAATATAAATTGGTAGTGTTGGTCTCTAGATATTCTAGGCCTATGATTGCTTGGACTTGGCCTGAGAATTTGTTGCAGTAGTGTAATTTTGTTTTTCATCTTGATTAGAAGAGTTGTAAATTGTTTCCACTAAAAATATATATTGATTTTTATTATAACACCTATTAACATGTTTATTGTAGCTATTATTGAGCACCATGGAAGCACTCCATAAGTTGTGTCCAGAGAAAGTACCTTCAACATTTTCATTTCTGTCGTCAGAGGGAGATCATAAGTCTATTTTCCAGGTCTATATGTTGTTCTCTTTCTTGGTATTAGATTTTGATTGAATGATTTTCGACACTCTAAATATATCATGTTGAAAGTGAAACATCCTGATGCTATGCAGATATTGCAGCAACTTCGAGTTTGGAAAAGGTTCAAAACAGGAAGTGGAAACTTTAAACTAGGTACAAAAGTCAAATTCTAGGAGAGTGAAATTGCAGATTTCCAAATGGATCCAAACATTGTCAAAGGATTTTGAATTTATGTTCTAATGCATGGACCAGACCCAAATACATCCCTATTGACTGTATGTAACTTCATATTAATATTTGAAAGCACTAATGATAGAGGAATTAAGCCATCATTAAGACATGCCAATTATTTGTAGCGATTTGCACATAGGAGCAACACAAACATTGAGATAGATGCAAATGGAATGAAGGAGCACACTTGTATTATTGTTTATGCAGAGAGTACATATGATACAAAATCAAGGGCTTCTCTTCTGCAGAACAGTCAAGATAACTGAAGACATGAATCTTAGGAAGTGTAAGAAATAAGATAGGCGCCAACGTGAAGTGGTGGGTACCAATGTAGAACAATCTTCCCCTTTCATTACCATATGATAGGCATCCTTCTAAGATTACATTTCACTCAAGCTCAAGGTGACTGTGTTCAAGGCTTCAATGGAACAAGGTATGTTTCAGTCTATGGCCATCCCAATTTTTTTCAATTTATTGTTTTTGAGTTTAATTTATATTTGAATGATAAAATTGTAGCCCTAGAACTCTGAAATTGCATCATAAATGGATTTTTTTTGTTGAACTTGATCACTTTTTTTTTAATTAAAATTTGTGTATAACCCTAGAACTCTGAAATAACTTCAGAAATTTCTCAAATGCAAGCTAAAGATGCTGCTAATTTGGAAAAAGGATTATCCAAGTAGTTTGGTGAAGTATGGAACTGGTGATGGAACCTGCCAACTCTTTTTATACTGTGGAAGTCACAAATAGAAATAGAATCAAATTAATCTGTCTTCCAGTTCTTCCACATTTAATTATTCTCTCATCCTCTACTACATATTCCTCACTCAATATGGTTTCTACCACAATCAGAATATTCAAACTTTAGTTGAGCAAAAATATCTTTGGGCTCTTGGAATATATGTGTGTGTTCAGACAAGAATGTTGCAGAAAATTTGACAGAAAATGAGTTCAGACAGACATCAATTCTCAATTTTTATCTTACATGCATTGGGTTCTTTGACAACACCTATTGAAGAGTTCAAATAAATATTATAAATTCTCCAGTAGCTTAAAAGGGGATTTGGCTTTTGGGTTTTCAAAATATCCATCCGAGAATATTCTCACAACAAGGCCAGGACCGCTAGGGGATTCAGATTCACATTGGTTAAACAACATGATTCAGTTATTGTTTACTCTAGTGTTTGCACAGGGAGAATTGGCTCTTTTTTCAATGGTAAATATTCCTCCCTTGAGAAATCTAATTATCAAGATTTTGGATCAGGTTAAAACAGGAAAGGGATCGGCCATGGTCAAGACACTTGGAGGTACAATGCTTGTAATCTTGGCATCTAGCATCACAAGTATCCTCAAGATTCAGACAAGATCCTTTAAGATGGGTACCATAACTCCAATGGGTCAGATTCTCATGCAAACTCATCCTCTGGAGGCTTCGTTGATGGGTATTTTTGTCTTTCCCTTTCTGGATCACCGTTTTTTCACATTGCCCAGCTGCTGGAAGTAATTCTTCTTGATTTATGAATATGTTAACGTTTTAATAGTGTCCATCTGATAAAATTCATTTTTTTCTCAACAACATGCTTTCATCATTCCCCTCTGTTGCAAATCATCCTACCTATGCTAAAGGTTATTACTTAACTTCGTGAGATGCGTTGACCAGGGCCTTACTACCTCTCAAATTTACACTTTTTGATGGTGCCAATTTGATGAATTTTATTCAGTTGTTTTTTTTATTACTATGGTTGGACGTTGCTTGCTTAATTGAGGTTTTATGGTCTTGCTATTTGGTTAGAGTGGGAATTATGGGTGGATCGGGAAATTTTAATAGTAAGGAGGGTACCTGCATGGGATATTAGAGATAAAAGGAAACTTAAGAGGGTTTCTTTAAGTATTTTTTTGGTTGTGGTTCTTGTCCACTCAGAATAATCTATCGAACTACATTACTTTGTTTTTCTCATTTGCCGGTACTTGTTTCTATCCATCTTAAGCTATGCATATTGAGATTTGAGTTTAGAATGCCTTGATTCTTAGTTCTACCAAAATTGAGAAAAATCATCCTAATCCCCTCTCATATTGTAGCTAAGTCTCAAGAGTAAAGGTGATATGTAGCTTATGTAATATTAAAATTTAAATTGAAAAAAATCAAATTATAAGAAAATTCTATGTCAAAATAAATCATAGATCCATCTAACTCCATGTTAAGCAATGATGATTCAGGGTTAAGATAGATATATGGAGATTTAATTAAGTTCAAATTATCTACTTGAATTTTACAGTAGCACCCTGCCCACATCCTCAAGGAACTCTAGGATCAGTGTGACCCCCAAGATTTGAACTCTTTGCTTATCTGTGGATTTTGTATTATTAGATAACAAAGATTGGGGGCTCAGACATACATACCTCTATGCTTGTTAGGCACCCATTTTTTCACTGAGGCCTAGGAGGTATGCACCAACACGTACTCCGCTTGTTCTCACGTCTTAGAACATTCATGAAGACAGTTTTCCCATTCTTTGCACTTTAATGCTTTGCAACTCTGTAGGTTTGATCCCTTTTTCTTTGCAACAAAGAAATTAAAATATGTCCATCATGGGCAACTGTGAAACTTTTAAATCTCTTGATACTTACCATTGTTTGAAGGATAAAGAGATTTAGAAATAGTTATTTGTTGCTTGTATACTGTGCCCTTCTAGGAAGAGCCTTGAAGGCAATTTTTTTTTGCTTGAAGTTTTTTTACTGTACTATTCCTTGCACATTTGCAATCCAAAGCATTCATTCCACAAATAATTAGAAACGATATGTTTCTTTCTCAAATTATGCTATAATAGTTTCTATCTCTTGTAGGAAATAGCCCCACGGGAATTGGCACTACAGACCAGTCTAAGTATGAACATGTCACAACTACAGAACGTGGATAGTGAAGGACTTGGTGGTTATGGTTGGGTTGGACACTTTCTTGTGATTTATGAGCTCCAAAAATAGGTGTTCAGTTTACGAGAGGCCTTAAAGCTCCCACCTTGTAATCCATCAGCAGATTTAGATGAGGTATATTAGTGCTGTCCTATGTAAAACAATATAAATTGGTAGTGTTGGTCTCTAGATATTTTGGAGCTATGATTGCTTGGACTTGGCCTGAGAATTTGTTGCAGTAGTGTAATTTTGTTTTTCATCTTGATTAGAAGAGTTGTAAGTTGTTTCCACTAAAAATATATATTGATTTTTATTATAACACCTGTTAACATGTTTATTGTAGCTATTATTGAGTTCCATGGAAGCACTCCATAAGTTGTCTCTAGAGAAAGTACCTTCAACATTTTCATTTCTGTCATTAGAGGGAGATCAGAAGTCTATTTTCTAGGTCTATATGTTGTTCTCTTTCTTGGTATTAGATTTCGATTGAATGATCTTCGACACTCTAAATATATCATGTTGAAAGTGAAACAACCTGATGTTTTGCAAAGATTGTAGCAACTTCGAGTTTGGAAAAGGTTCAAAACAGGAAGTGGAAACTTTAAATTAGGTACAACAGTCAAATTCTAGGATAGTGAAATTGCAGATTTCCAAATGGATCCAAACATTGTCAAAGGATTTTGAATTTATGTTCTAATGCATGGAATAGACCCAAATACATCCCTATTGACTGTATGTAACTTCATATTAATATTTGAAAGCACTAATGATAGGGGAATTAAGCCATCATTAAGATATGCCAATTATTTGTAGCGATTTGCACATAGGAGCAACGCAAACATTGATATAGATGAAAATGGAATGAAGGAGCACACTTGTATTATTGTTTAAGAAGAGAGTACATATGATACAAAATCAAGGGCTTCTCTTTTGCAGAAAACTCAAGATAACTGAAGACATGAATCTTAGGAAGTGTAGGAAAGAAGATATGCGCCAACATGAAGTGGTGGGTACAAATGTAGAACAATTTTCCCCTTTCATTACCATATTATAGGAGTCCTTCTAAGATTACATTTCACTCAATCTCAAGGTAACCGTGTTCAAGGATTCAATGGTGCAAGGTATGTTTCAATCTATGTCCATCCCAAATTTTTTCAATTTATTGTTTTTGAGTTTAATTGATATTCGAATGATAAAATTTTAGCCCTAGAACTCTGAAATTGCATCAGAAATGGATTTTTTTGGTTGAATTTGATCACTTTTTTTTTAATCAAAATTTGTGTATAACCCTAGAACTCTAAAATTTCTTTAGAAATTTCTCAAATGCAAGCTAAAGATGATGCTAATTTGGAAAAAGGATTATCCAAGTAGTTTGGTGAAGTATGGAACCGGTGATGGAACCTGTCAACTCTTTTATACTGTGGAAGTCACAAATAGAAATAGAATCAAATTAATCCGTCTTCCAGTTCTTCCACATTTAATTATTCTCTCGTCCTCCACTATAGATTCCTCACACAAGACAGTTGCTACTACAATCAGAATTGTCAGAATTTAGTTGAGCAAAAATATCTTTGGGCTCTTGGAATATATGTGTGTGTTCAGACAAGAATCTTGCAGAAAATTTGACAAAAAATGAGTTCAGACAGACATCGATTCTCAATTTTTATGTTACGTGCATTAGGTTCTTTGACAACACCTATTAAAGAGTTCAAATAACTATTATAAATTCTCCAGTATCTTAAAAGGGGATTTGGCTTTTGGGTTTTCAAAATATCCATCCGAGAAGATTCTCACAACAAGGCCAGGACCGCTAGGGGATTCAGATTCACATTGGTGAAACAACATGATTCAATTATTGTTTAATCTAGTGTTTGCACAGGGAGAATTGGCTCTTTTTCTGATGGTAAATATTCCTCCCTTGAGAAATCTGATTATTAAGATTCTGGATCAGGGTAAAACAGGAAAGGGCTCGGCCATGGTCAAGACACTTGGAGGTACAATGCTTGTAATCTTGGCATCTAACATCACAAGTATCCTCAAGATTCAGAAAATATCCATTAAGATGGGTACCATAACTCCAATGGGTCAGATTCTCATGTGAACCCATCTTCTGGAGGCTTCGTTGATGGGTATTTTTGTCTTTCCCTTTTTGGATCACCGTTTTTTCACATTACCCAGCTGCTGGAAGTAATTCTTCTTGATTTATGAATATGTTAATGTTTTAACAGTGTCCATCTGATAAAATTCCTTTTTTTTTCAACAACATGCTTTCATCTTTCCTATCTGTTGCAAATCATCCTACCTATGCTAAAGGTTATTACTTAACTTCATGAGATGCATTGACCAGGGCCTTACTGCCTTTCAAATTTACACTTTTTGATAGTTCCAATTTGTTGACTTTTATTCAGTTGTTTTTTTTATTACTATGGTTGGACGTTGCTTGCTTAATTAAGGTTTTATGGTCTTGTTATTTGGTTAGAGTGGGAATTACGGGTGGATCTGGAAATTTTAATAGTAAGGAGGGTACCTGCATGGGATATTAGAGATAAAAGGAAACTTAAGAGGGTTTCTTTAAGTATTTTTTTGGTTGTGGTTCTTGTCCACTCAGACTAATCTATCAGACTGCATTACTTTGTTTTTCTCATTTGCCGGTACTTGTTTCTATCCATCTTAAGTTGTGTATATTGATATTTGAGTTTAGAATGCATTAATTCTTAGTTCTACCAAAATTGAGAAAAATCGTCCTAATCCCCTCTCATATTGCAGCTAAGTCTCAAGAGTAAAGGTGATATGTAGCTTATGTAACATTAAAAGTTAAATTGAAAAAAAATCAAATTATAAGAAAATTTTGTGTCAAAATAAATCATAGATCCATCCAATTCCATGTTAAGCAATGATGATTGAGGGTTAAAATAGATATATGGAGATTTAATTAAGATCAAATTATCTACTTGAATTTTACAGTAGCACCCTGCCCACATCCTCAAGGAACTCTAGGATCAGTGTGACCCCCAAGATTTGAACTCTTTTCCTATCTGTGGATTTTTTATTATCAGATAGCAAATATTGGGGGCTCAGACATACATACCTCTATGCTTGTTAGGAACCCATTTTTTCAATGAGGTCTAGGAGGTCTACACCAACACGTACTCCGCTTGTTTGCATGTCTTAGAACATTCATGAAGACAATTTTCCCATTCTCTGCACTTAAATGCTTTGCAGCTCTGTTGGGTGTAGGTTTGATCCTTGTTTCTTTACAACTTATTAAAAAGAAGTTAAAATATGTGCATCATAGGAACAAACATTTTTTTTGGAGAACAATAAGTAGCATGTTCATAATGATTATAATTTCTATTAAAGTTTTGCATCAGATTATGAATCTGTTAAGCAATGCCAAAAGATATTGAAATTTGAAATATGTTTTGGAAAACAATAAGGAACACAATCATTGTAATTATAATTTGTCATACAGTGAATGCAATAAAAGGCTTATAAATAGAAATTTCAAACATATTATTTGTAGTTGTTAAAAAAATGCCTGCTAAGCAAAGTAGAATCACTAGTCACATCAGATGGAAGGAAAGAGCTTAGGCATCTATTAGATCTATATCATAGGGGTGCTTTTCTTAGCAAACCAATGCTGCTGAGATTCAAAGCATGCTTAGGTGGGTACAACATCCCTTCTCTACACTCCGAACGTTTATTATAGTACCTTTTTTACTTATGATGTAAAGGATTCACAAATGAAATGGTGCACCATCTTTCTATGTACGAATACTTCCTGAATAAAGAGTTTCCTTATAGACATCGCAAGATGATAATCTTCAAATTGGTTGGGTAATTAGCTTTGGCTGGTGGTATATCCATATAAAGGGGATGGGTGGGTCATAGGCATTCTTTCTGGTTTCCAATTTCATATAGAGGGCTGGAAGCTCATTCCTATTTGTTTGGATCTTTATTCAATCATAGAAGGAAAGATTTGTTCATTGACTGGCAGGCGCAAAAGCAGTGTATAGATTTATTTTCCATGGTAGGTACATAAGGTTAGGAAAGATATTATCGTGATCTAATGAATCTAGCTACAAAAACAACAGGTTTCATTTACCACGGGATTCACAATCTAGGCACACATCCTATTTCATAAGAATTATATAAAATATATCTCTAGTTACCCCGAAGGGTAGTACTTTGACTGGCACCGGGGAGGATATAAGAGGGGTCAACCTTTACTTTCCATAGAAGTTAGACTCGACTGACTTCTCTGTTTTGAATGTTTTTGTTAATACGTATTAAAGCCTACCAACCCTATCCTCATATGTACTAGTAGTCTCCTCTATGTACTGGTAGTTCCCCCATGGATTCACATAGATATAAGGCTACAATACAGTTAGGTATTGCCACGTCAAACAGAGCTACAACCAGTACCCACTCATGAACATAGCTTTCCTCTCGATCTCCTCCCTACGTTTGGGACCTACTGATCAATAACTTGTGTTACCGTTAGATATCTACGAGATTCAAATTCAATACAATGGCAGATCCAGATATATTCTTTTATGGAGTCTAGTTCTAGATGAGATACCTCGAAATACATAGGCTTGAAAGACATAAGCTTTCAACACCTAAGCTAACCCAAAATCTCACCCGGGAGTAAAGCATAGACTTCCAGCGTTGAAGAAGATAAGACTCCCGCTGGCGTTACAACACTTTCAGGTACCACACGTTCAGCATCACCCATCAAATACACGCTTAGCTTCAATAATAGATTATGGAAGAGCCTTTCCCGATGCGGACAAGACCTTCGGATATTTCTTTAGCATATAAAATCTGGTGGAATTAAGATACCGTTTGACTTCAATTTACCCGCCACCTTCCTTCACCCATTTTGGTAATCTAAGGTTAGTGAAGTAATGCCGGGAATCCCTCCCGGAGTGAATGATGAAATGCTAAATCCGAAGGTCCTGGTTCTCATTTTCGAATAGAAATATTGATTCGTACGAGTTTACTGAAAAGAACAGGACTCTACCTCGAAGAGGGAAGGTCTATAGAACTAGTTACAATAATATGGACTACTCTTCGATAATATGCTTTTGTCGAAAAATAGGCAGAATTTTGCTTTTATTTTTTGTGTTTTAAACTGTTTGCTTAATTCATTTATTAATAATTTTAGTAAATGGCCACGCTGCTGATGTGGCTGCAGATAGAAGAGAGAACACATTCAAATATTTTGGGTATATGCAGATGCAATGGAAAACAATTTGTTAAACCCCAAGATGATCAGCTTCTGCTATTTGATTATGGTATCTCAATAGTTCTTATCCTCTTCAACTTCTGCTATTTTATTCTGGTATCTCTATAGGTCTTATCCTCTCTCTCTTTCCTTGATCTCATTTGATCAGGTGATCCTTTGTCTATTAGTTTTTGTGATTAGGAAGGTGGCTCTTTACAACTTATAAAGAAGGAAGAGCAGCAGGCAGGCAGCAGCCCTGCAACTACACATCACAATTTGGAGGAGATTCTAGAGATTTGAGATTCCATGAAGAACATCAACCTCGAGCGAAGCTGAAGAGAGTAAGAAATAGTAATTTGTTTCTTGTATACTGTGCCCTTCTAGGAAGAGCCTTGAAGGAAGTTGTTTTTTACTTGAAGTTTTTTTACTGTACCATTCCTTGTACATTTGCAATCCAAAGCATTCATTCCAAAAATAATTAGAAACGATATGTTTATTTCTCTAGTTATGCTATAATAGTTTCTATCTCTTGTAGGAAATAGCCCCATGGGAATTGACACTGCAGACCAGGCTAAGTATGAACATGTCACAACTACAGAACGTGGACAGTGAAGGACTTGGTGGTTATGGTTGGGTTGGACACTTTCTTGTGATTTCTGAGCTCCAAAAACAGTTGTTCAGTTTATGAGAGGCCTTAAAGCTCCCACCTTGCAATGCATCAGCATATTTAGATGAGGTATATTAGTGTTGTCCTATGTAAAACAATATAAATTGGTAGTGTTGGTCTCTAGATATTTTGGAGCTATGATTGCCTGGACTTGCCTTGAGAATTTGTTGCAATAGTGTAATTTTGTTTTTCATCTTGATTAGAAGAGTTGTAAGTTGTTTCCACTAAAAATATATATTGATTTTTATTATAAAACCTGTTAACATGTTTATTGTAGCTATTATTGAGTGACATGGAAGCACTCCATAAGTTGTCTCCAGAGAAAGTACCTTCAACATTTTCATTTCTGTCGTCAGAGGGAGATCAAAAGTCTATTTTCCAGGTCTATATGTTGTTCTCTTTCTTGGTATTAGATTTTGATTGAATGATCTTCGGAACTCTAAATATATTAGGTTGAAAGTGAAACATCCTGATGCTGTGCAGAGATTGAAGCAACTTCGAGTTTGGAAAAGGTTCAAAACAGGAAGTGGAAACTTTAAACTAGGTACAAAAGTCAAATTCTAGGATAGTGAAATTGCAGATTTCCAAATGGATCCAAACACTGTCAAAGTATTTTGAATTTATGTTTGAATGCATGGACCAGACCCAAATACTTCCCTATTGGCTGTATGTAACTTCATATCAATATTTGAAATCACTAATGATATAGGAATTAAGTCATCATTAAGATATGCCAATTGTTTGTAGCGATTTGCACATAGGAGCAATGCAAACATTGAGATAGATGGAAATGGAATGAAGGAGCACACTTGTATTATTGTTTATGCAGAGAGTACATATGATACAAAATCAAGGGCTTCTCTTCTATAGAAAACTCAAGATAACTTAAGACATGAATATTAGGAAGTGTAGGAAAGAAGATAGGCACCAACGTGAAGTGGTGGGTACCAATGTAGAACAATCTTCCCCTTTAATTACCATATGATAGGCTATCCTTCTAAGATTACATTTCTCTCAAGCTCAAGGTGACCATTTCAAGGCTTCAATGGCACAAGGTATGTTTCAATCTATGGCTATCCCAAATTTTTTCAATTTATTGTTTTTGAGTTTAATTGATATTCGAATGATAAAATTTTAGCCATAGAACTCTGAAATTGCATTAGAAATGGAATTTTTTGGTTGAATTTGATCACTTTTTTTTCAATTAAAATTTGTGTATAACCCTAGAACTTTGAAATTGCTTCAGAAATTGCTCAAATGCAAGCTAAAGATGATGCTAATTTGGAAAAAGGATTATCCAAGTAGTCTGGTGAAGTATGGAACCGGTGATGGAACCTGTCAACTCTTTTTATACTGTGGAAGTCACAAACAAAAATAGAATCAAATTAATCTGTCTTCCAGTTCTTCCACATTTAATTATTATGTTGTCCTCCACTACAGATTCCTCACACAAGACGGTTGCTACCACAAACAGAATAGTCAAACTTTAGTTGAGAAAAAATATCTTTGGGCTCTTGGAATATATGTGTGTGTTCAGACATGAATGTTGCAGAAAATTTGATAGAAAATGAGTTCAGACAGACATCAATTCTCAATTTGTATCTTATGTGCATTGGGTTCTTTGACAACACCTATTGAAGAGTTCAAATAACTATTATAAATTCTCCAGTAGCTTTTTGGCTTTTGGGTTTTCAAAATATCCATATGAGAAGATTCTCACAACAAGGCCAGGACCGCTAGGGGATTCAGATCCACATTGGTGAAACAACATGATTCAATTATTGTTTACTCTAGTGTTTGCATAGGGAGCATTGGATATTTTTTTGATGGTAAATATTCCTCCCTTGAGAAAGCTGATTATCAAGATTCTGGATCAGGTTAAAACAGGAAAGGGCTCGGCCATTGTCAATACACTTGGAGGTACAATGCTTGTAATCTTAGCATCTAGCATCACAAGTATCCTCACGATTCAGACAAGATCCATTAAGATGGGTACCATAACTCCAATGGGTCAGATTCTCATGCGAACCCATCTTCTGGAGGCTTTGTTGATGGGTATTTTTGTCTTTCCCTTTCTGGATCACCGTTTTTTCACATTGCCCAGTTGCTGGAAGTAATTCTTCTTGATTTATGAATATGTTAATGTTTTAACAATGGCCATCTGGTAAAATTCATGTTTTTTTCAACAACATGCTTTCATCATTCCCATCTGCTGCAAATCATCCTACCTATGCTAAAGGTTATTACTTACCTTCGTGAGATGCGTTGACCAGGGCCTTACTGCCTCTCAAATTTACACTTTTTGATAGTGCCAATTTGCTAACTTTTATTCCAGTTGCTTTTTTTATTACTATGGTTGGACGTTGCTTGCTTAATTAAGGTTTTCTGGTCTTGCTATTTGGTTAGAGTAGGAATTACGGGTGGATCTAGAAATTTTAATAGTAAGGAGGGTACCTGCATGGGATATTAGAGATAAATGGAAACTTAAGAGGGTTTCTTTAAGTATTTTTTTGGTTGTGGTTCTTGTCCACTCAGACTAATCTGTCGGACTGCATTACTTTGTTTTTTAAGCAATAGTGCTCTATGATCTGCTATCTTTGTTCCTCTAATACCAATTATTCCGAAAATACATCTGATAATTTATTTATTAGGGGAAAATGGTTTGCTTCTATGCATGATTATTATGCGGCTTCTGTGACATGAATGAGATCTCCTTTGGATCCTTTGTGCAAACTGCAGTTGGCTTGCATGGATGAGATCTGTCTGACTGTAATAGAAATATTTTACCTAACACATAATTTTTGATCTGTCCTATGTTGGTAATGTTTGAGCTTTTACGTCACAGACTCTTCTAAAGTTGCTCCTGCATTTTGAAAATAAACCTATCTTATTAATTTGCCTCTTCTTGCATTTTGCATTTTCAGCATGTCTTCCTTCTTTTGTCCATAGACAACATAAAAAGTGAGGGTTACAAATAACCAAAACAAGTATCAAAAAGATATTTCTAGGTGGAAGAATGAATTTCTCTATTGTAAGAGTGTTAAATGTAAACTACTTTTTAATCCTAGATCTTGGGATTCCTGCTGTTATATCCTCCCAACAAAACCTTTATTATAATTGATAAGCAGTCGAAATTGTTGCCAATATCCCATCCATTTATAATTCCTTCCTTGTTGCATTTGGATTTAACTCTACAAATACTACAATGGTTGGTGGTCAATGTGGATTATGGTTTCCTTCCCAGGAGATAGTGTTTCCATTTCTTGAGTGCTTGTAGTAGGGAAAAAAGATCCTTGTAATTTGTAGGGTATTCTAGCACTGTACCATGGAACAACACTGAACGGTAGCAAACTGGTCTTCCTCCTCATGCCCACTTGCATCAATTTAAATCTTGACAAGGATGCTAAAATTAGACATGGCTAACATTGAAGCATGACTGAGGTGCATGACTTCTTTTTTCCTCCATCTCTTCAAAAGACCACTGTGGCTGTTTGCCCCAATGAAAAATATTTTTATTTGGTTGTTATAACATGCAGTGGTGCAACAACTACTGAAAACTATGAAATGAACTTCCTCAAATATTTAACTACTGCCATGAAACTTCTTACCTATGTAACACTGGTAGAGGTAGGCCACTTACTGATGGCTTCAATCTTGGTTGGATCAACCTTCAACTCTCCTCCACCAATCAAAGTGTGGGGAGTTTTAGTTTTTGATGGAATACCCCAATAGAAACTCTATTATTTTGGCAGTCTTTGGCTTTTGCATAATATATTGTATCTATGGATTTTCTTGTCTCACTCTATTCTTCATCTCCTTTCTAAATTTTTAATATGGTGATATGCTTGTCAATTGTCATTCCTATTTATGGTTGTTATCCAACTGTCGTTTCAGAAATTTTCAAAATGTTTTTTTACATGGATCTTTGCTTTGATTCTCTCTCTATCTTTCTCTCTATTCATTTGTGTAGCAAGTATTTTCTCTAACAGAGAGTTGGATGATAGAGAAATTGTTCACGAGTATAATATTTTGGAGAGATGGGGAAATTGTTCACAAGTATAATATTTTGGAGAGTTTGCTGATGGAGAAATTGTTCACGAGTATAATATTTTGTTTCCAATATGCCTTTGTATGTGGGCATTTATTTGCAATTTTGTTGTCGCATTATTGACTACAATTGTCAATAATTTGATTTCTAGCTACTGCATTACTCAACAGCCCTTTTAATTGAACTAAGAACAAATTTATGGAGAGGCTTGTCTTTCCTTCGTTATTTAACAGATATTGACTCAACTTGGTCACTTACTTTGTACTTATCTGTTCATTTACTCTACTAGGTAGGAAGCATTCTAAATTGGTGGGTCAATTTATTTTTTCTTTACTTTTTTCCAAGACAAATGAAATGTAGCTTTGATCTCCTTCATAGGTGTTTCTTTTGAAATATTTATTTGGTACTTATTCTTCTCTAGATGAGCAGAAGTGGGTGATTAGATCTGAGAATTGTAATTTGTTAACTGCTAGTTTGGTATCTTATGAAAACTATAGGTTGTAGAGTCACTGGGACATGTTGTACTGGGGTTGAGGTGGGTGAAAACTGACAATGCTGGATTGGGTAATTCATCTATTCAAACCGAGCCTATTGTTGAACATGTGTTTCTTACACAAATATCCATATCTAGTGGGGAGTTTGAGGAACATGTATTATTACAAATTTTTTTGAGTAAATTGATATTCTCCTTTTTGTGTCTACGAGTCTTGAGACTAGTGTCATTCAGTAAGCATTTTTACATGATTTGAGGTGGTAGTAGTAATGGAAAATATTTTTTTCATGTCATATATAGCTGTATTTTCTTTAGTTAATTAGAAATATATGATATGATTTGCAGATGTATATACTAAGGGGAACCTCCATGGTAGCCATCAGGGTGCATTAAATATGTAGTATGGCAGAGTAAGAGATTTCTGCATATGCTCCCTCTCTTCCAAGTATAAGTTTTGAAATATAATTGTGGTTATTGTATCTGTGAACATTATTACTCCATAACTAGATGAATCTTCCATCAAAATAATGTAAAATCACAAATGCAGCATTTGGGAAAATTTAAGCGAGTTTGAGTTTACCTGACTGGTAAAATTTTCCAAATGCCATCTCATGAATTAGATATTTTTTTAAACTGCACATATATGCATTCAAATTTCATATAATTGAAGCATGTGTACACACAACTACATAACTACATGACACCAATGGAAGAAATTTTGGAAGAATTTATATGCATGAACACAGGGAAATAAATGTTTCCCTACCTCTGCTTTTTGGCCTTGTTTTAACAAGTTGTCTTTTGCCCAACTTTTAAGTAATTTCTATTTCTTTTTATTTTATAGCACTATCGTTTATAAAGGCCAACTTAAACTTGACCAATTGAAGAGCTATTTCTTTGCATATTTGGGCAATGAAAATTTTACTAGTTACATGGATTTGGTAAATATTATATCCTTACTCTCTTTTTAAGTCAGTAATGAACTACAGAGGCTGTATAAGTCATTGTGCATACTCTAATTCTTCTTTAGATAACTTGGTTCCAAAGGGTGGTTTCCGCTGCAAACCAATGATTATTTCTCTTTTCTGGTTTTATATTGTTCATTATTTTTCAGTTTGGGTTGATGATGACTTGGGTGAGATGGGTTAAACATTGATGTAGAGTGACACATGTTGTAGAGTTGATGCATTGCTCCACATGGAAAGTTCAATGGAGGAATTCTCCATTTCCTGGATAGAGAGATGAATGGAGCACATGAAGAATGTGATGCTCAACTTTGGATGTGGGGGGATTATTTAATTGGAGCTGAGATGTCAAGGTAGCGGAGGGTTTCGAAATATTTTAAAATGGGATTGTGTCTGAAACCAACTTTGACACTTCATTTCACTTCAGTGTCTGAAACAATTTTTTCCAGCTTAAGTTTTAACACCCCTTTTAAATGAATGAAATGAAAACCATAAATATGTGTAATTATAAGATCATCTCAGATAAATTTGCATGTATTTATTGGCAGATTCATTATCGATTTTCAACAAACACATTTTCTAGTTGGGATCATGCTCAACCCATGCGCGTATTAGGGCACAATGGGGAGATAAATACTTTAAGAGGAAATGTCAACTGATGGGTTTTCTTTTCTCTGTTTTGCATCTTCCCGGATTGATAAATCCATGCCCTTTTGTTTAAGAGTGTGAATATAAACTACCCACAGCTAATTTTTTCTACTGACTATTCTTTGTTTGAAACTTTGTATGCACTATTTCTGCCAATTTATTTGTAGGATGAAAGAACATGAAGGATTGTTAAAGTGCCAAAGCCTTTCTCTTCCAAAGGATGAGATGCGGAAGCTGCTCCCTATTGTTGATGCCAGCTCTTCAGATTCAAGTAATCTGTAGAAAACTTCTAAAATTTGCCCCTTCTTTGCTTGGTTGTCAAGGATATTGCCTTCTCAAATTGTCAATGTCTTTCAGGCGATTTTGACGGTATATTAGAGCTTCTTGTTCGAGTTGGGAGAAGCCTCCTTGAAGCAGTAATGATGATGATTCTGGAGGCATGGAAAAATGACAAAACCATGGACCCTGATTGTCGATCTTTATATGAATATTTCTTAGCTTTGATGGAACCGTGGGATGGGCTTGCCCTTATAGCATGTAAATATTTGTTTCTTCCTTTGTATAATTAGCATTTATATTCTGCATTTTATTTTATATGAAAATAGATTTCAAAGCGTTTGAGACGCATTTCATCTCTTCACCAAATACATATATTTCCATCCTTTTTAGATAAGAATTGCATGGGCTAGAGACTTGTATTTAATTTATATGATGGATGCTTGTTTAAAGTGGATATCTAGATCAACTAACTGGAAATATGAATTTTCTCACATACTTTGTCAGTAATAAATAAATAAATTATTTTTAGAGAGCATATGCTTTTCTATGACATATATAGCCCTATAAATCTTGCTATTATGTTCAAACATTGCAGTCACTGATGGCTGCTATCTTGGAGCAACATTGGACCATAATGGACCGTGCCCTAGATGTTTCGGGTGAGTTATCATAGCAAGTGAAGTCGGTGTTTATTGGAGCAGGGTCTCGCAGCTACAGAAGAAGCTGCTAAGTTTAGCGGATAGATAAGTTTTGGTGGAGAGAAGATAAGATAGAGCTACAACGCCGTAGCACGTTTCCAGCTAACAGAGCAGAGCCGGAAACCATGAATTTTAAGATAGAAAAGTCAAGGTAGATGAAGGTACCTGAGCAGCCAAGAAGAGAGAGCTCACCCACTGCATTGAAGGTAGCGGTGGAGACAGGAGGGCTCAGCAACCCTCATAAAGGAAAAGGAGCAACGAGGCTGAAGCATTGAAGACGAAGGACAGAAAAGCGAAGCAGTGCACAGTACCCATGATCAGCGCTGGGAAGCATGGAAGACTGCAGAGAGTTGTGGTGCGACGGAAAGCGGCTACCTCAAGTACAGATATGGCTGACTGTCACTAGTTAGGGTTTTGGGTTACTGTTGGGACAGGCCCACAGTGTTGTAATGGCAAGACCTTCGGGCTACCTATAAATGGATATATTTTGTATTGTAAAAGGGTTGGTTGGTTAGTTGGTTGATTGTTTGGTTCGTTCAGTTGTTAGTTGTGTGTATATTATTAGACTGTTGTAAAAGCCTAGCTCTGGTTCTGTTATTAGCGGTAGCAATCTTACTGTAACTAGTAGCTGGCTTATAGAGCCTGCATATAACGATCCGCAGGGATTGACAGAGAGGGAAGAGTATATTGTAAGAGAGACAATATAGAGATAGAAAGAATATCTAAGAGAGAAGATCTTGAGCTGCATATGCGGTGCAGCAGAACTGTGTTTTACCTTCCGTTGAGCTATAATGAAAACATAGTTCTGTGGACGTAACTTCCATCCTAGAGGTGAACCACGTTAAAATCGTGTGTTATGTGATTGGATTATGTGTTATGTTACTTGTGCAGTTATCAGTTATTTCATGAACTTTGTTTACAGTTTAATGAATGAATGTGTTAATCAGTTTATAGGAATATAGGAGGAAAACATAAGTTGAAGTCTTTGGCATGTTGTATGTGGGTTCATTTATGCTTTGCTTGAACAGTCACTAGTCGCAGTATTGGACAGCCTTGTATGTTGAGTCTTGCACGTCGACACAAGCAACGTTAAGTGCTCTAGGCCGCAGAGGTAGGATATCACAGAGAGGTGATACCGCACCGGCAGAGGAGCTACAGTGCGTGATACCATAGGTTAAGGGCTTAGCGTTGGGAGGAAGTTACATGTCGCCTGGTGAGCGGCGATGCGATAAGGCTGGAGTTATCGCGATTCAGTGAAAGTGCGCGACGTGGAAGGGGACCGCACAATAGTAGAAGACACATCTCGTGGCTAGAAGAGCTGCGAGACGAGGAGATTGCGCGACGCGAGAAGAGGATTCGTGCGATGTGTAGAGAAAGAGACCTCGTAGCTAGAAGAGCTACGAGTCGTAAGAAAAGATGCCATAGAACCTGGTCCAAGACACTTGAGTCCTTGGCCAACCCATTAGAATCAATTTGGGTGAGACTTCAGGCCGCTTCGCGGTCTGTTGTCGAAAGGGCCAGTGAGCTAGGGGTGTTGTTGGTTGATTATAGTAAACCCGGGTCTGCCCATGATAACCAACAAATGATTCCGTTGCCGGCTTTGAACAGACAGAGCGCTGATGTTTTGGTGGTGTCCTACTAGAGATGAACTCAATGAGTGGGTTTGGTCTAACCTGAAAGAGTTTGCTGAATGAGAGAACAGGAGCCCTAAACTGAACACAGAGGCCTGGTTACAAAAACATATCATTACAGACATACATGCGATATTCTTTGCTACCTTTGGAAACGATCTTTATGACTGGTTAGCAAAGCTAACTGATACAGGCATATTCAAAAAGAAAAGAGACATTGTCTGGACACCGGAGCTGATTCAGACCATGGAGAACCTTGATAATCCCCTCACGAGGGCAGTAGACTTCTGGCTTGTGAGTGTGCTAGGAGGCTTCATCACAGAGTTTGCAGTTGACCAGACGAAAAGCTTCAGCGAGGCTGAGCGCTACTTCTTCAAAAGATATCGTGGTAAGTACCTAAGATCTTTAAACTTGTCCATTAAGATGCTATTACATGAAAAAGGAACAATGGATCTAGTTTCAGATGAGTAAGTAGCGATAGTAATGTCACAAGAGTTTGAAAGTGATTTTGATGACATTGGACGAACACGTAGTGGCAAGAAGTATAAAGTAGCTTTCAGCTCTCCTGTATTTGGAGACAGTTCAGACAATATTAGGAAACCGAGTCATAGTACTGCAGAAGAACCAGAGGGGGGTATCCCTTACCACCCCTATACCCCACAGAAACAGACCGGGACTCAGAGTAATCTAGTAGGTACTCCATCCAGTAGCTCACAGACAGTATCTACTACCGCTACATCGCCTTCACCTACACCACCGAGTGGTAGTAATCCAGTCAATCAGAACCCACCGCAGAGAAATAGAATGGGAGATGATATGAAGCTACCTACCTTTAAGGGTACAGGAGCAGAGGACTAGGAACATCATTGGTTTCTATGTGAAGCCATGTGGACCATTAAAACAATCAATGATGATAACATTAAACTTGTATAGTTGGTCACCACATTGAGAGAACGAGCTTTAACATGGTATATGAAGTACGCTGCCATACCCAGAACACTCGTCCAGGTCAAGACCGCCATGATTAAAGAGTTTAAGAAACCTAAGTCTGAGTCATAGTGCATAACATAAATCAAAGACATCAAGAAATTACCTACAGAGTCGGTGTGGGACTTTGATCAGAAATTCAAAGCCCTTATAGACCAAGTCAGTTTTGAGTTCGTGTCGGAGCAGCATAAGGAATGGTTTATTGCAGCGCTGCTCCCTCACATTAGACTGCCGTTAATGCAGCAGAAACTCCAGATACAGGATGACGCGTTGGAGATGGCAATGAAAATCGAGGCTTCACCTCTAGCTGAGACTAGTACAGGCATGAAAACTTTACAGAACCAGTTGGATAATCTTACATTACAGTTGCATGAGCTGAAGAAAGGGAAAGAAGTTGCGCAAGAGATATGGTGCATAAAATGTAAAGCACAGGGCCATAGTAAAGAAAATTGTCCGGTCTTTGTAGAATATATAGCAACAGGGGCTCCTAACCCCTTACCACAGACCCACGGGCCATGGTGCGAGATATGCAAAACGCGAGGACACTTACCTCACCATTGCCCTCTACTTCAGAAGTATGTGCAGACACCTAAGAACTTATACTGCATCTTCTGCAAGTCTGTAGGCCATCAGGAACAAGATTGAAGAGCCTATGACATGATGGTTGGAGAAAAGCAAGACTTGTACAGAGTCCAGTCAGAGACACAGGGTCCAGCAGCAGGACCACATCAGGATCTGGCTTATGGTGGTCGGGGCGGAGGATTCAGAGGACGAGGCCGAGGAGGAGGCTTCGGCCGAGCAGAAGGATTTGGCTGTGGAGAAGGTTTTGGCCGTGGTCACGACCCAGTTACTTGTTACAACTGTGGAGTTGTAGGACACTATTCTAGGGACTGTCAGAGCCCCACTACCACATGTAATTATTGTAAATCTTATGAACACACTATAGAGGAATGTCCTACCTTGATAGCTAAGATCAGAGAAACTAAGCCAGCAGTACACCAGAACATCCAGCTTATTGCTGCTGAGCAGGCAGAGCTAGAACCAAGAGTCAATATTGTGACTTGTAGCGGTGTTTCTACCAATGGGACATCGCAGGAGACGGAAAAGAACACAGGACGGCCGTGGGTGCGCAGAGCTCCTAACAAAGCAACACCACTCGCTACAAAAGAACAAACAAACATTTCTGGAAGCTAAGGCTTTATTTGATGAACCTATGCAATCAGGATCACTGGTACCACTGTCTAGGAGCGAACCGTAGCAAGCACCTTGTGGCGATAGCCCTGAATAGATACCGCAGGCTACCACATCGGGAAGAGGCGATGAGGATGAATTGACAGGAAGCGTACAATCCTTCCTGCGTAGTTGCTTAAAACTTGTGAGAAATGAAAAAGCTATCGGTGAGCTCCAACACATCATAGATCAGTGTCAGCAACCCTTTCTCTCGAGCAGTGCACACCGCGTTGTTCATAATATTATAGGACATACAAGGACTGGAAGAGAGATGAAGCTCACAGCACAGATTGGAGAGTTTGAAATGGATGAGGTCGTCTTAGATCTAGGATCAGAGGTGAATGTTCTGACTAAGAAGACATGGGAACAGATGGGTAGCCCTCAGTTAGTCAGATCGGCTATCCACCTGAGATTAGCTAAACAGCAACGAGTATCACCATTGGGTCGACTGCCGCAGGTGCCAGTTGACATTGACGGAGTTCGCAGTTTTGTGGACTTTGATGTTATAGAAATCATTGGCGATAGTCGACCGTATCCAGCATTATTAAGTATCGATTGGGCGATCGGTAACATGGCTGTCATTGACCTAAAGAGAAGAAAAATGACCTTTGAGGACACGCAGATCCGGGTCATCGCACCGTTGGATCCTTTCCAGGGTCCTAGATATATTGAACCTATCCGAGCAGAGGAGGAGGCACGTAACATGGAGAGTCTCTATCAGATGACCACAAACCATAGCGACTATGTAAATCCAACGGCATATGGGAACATTAGTTGGCGATGCGATAGCTCATGCGCATCGGATTCAGATGTTGGTCTAGAGAACTGGCAGAACAGACTTCACGAAGTCTTAGCGTGCAGGTGCACGTACTTGACTAAGTCACTGCGATGGATTGGCACACAGATCAACGAGATTCCATCATATCATGGTCTGACAGATATCCAGGACTTCCTTGAGCAGTTTGAGCAACAGATTCCTCATGAACAGAGGATCGCAACGATGGATCTTGCAGTACGAGCCACACCTGCAAGACGGTGGTGCGTGCATAAAGAGAACATTGCATCATGGGATGATATTAAAATATTGATGGCAATCAGATTCTCCATCGACACCGATTATGTCCAGGAGAAGTACACAGGAGAGAGTGACCCTAGGTCACACATTTAGACATGCGAACAGAATTGGTCAGACATTCCCGAGGATGAATGGGTTCACCGATTCATTCATACTTTGGACACAGTTCCAAGGAACTGGTATACAGAGACTGAATTGCGCAAGGGAACAACAACATGGCCACTTATGATAGACAACTTTCTACTCACCTTCGCTTTTGAATCTGAGTATCCAGGTGTTGATCAGGCCCTACAAGTAATAAAGATCAAGATATTCGAGGACTGTACCCCATCAGTATAGACTCAGCCTAATTGGGCCATTCAGTTAACAAAGGCGCTAGAATGCTACAACTTTCAAGAAGAACCAAGGGACGAGGATGAGGATCCTCGCAACACCAACATTCCAGAGTTAGAAGGGACTCGCGATGTTGGGGGACCACAGTTAGAGATTCCAGCAATCACCGAACCCATCAAGATTAAAAAGATCAATATTGGCATAGACGCAGAACCTAAGTTTGCCTCTATTGGAGACTATTGGAATGATGAAACAGTCGGACAGATTGCAGATTTGTTACATGACTATCAGGACCTATTTCCCACCAAGTTCATAGAGATGAAGGGAATAGTTGGAGACCTAGGAGTCATGAGGATACCATTGAAGGAGGATGCTAGACCAGTCAAGCAGCGCCCATATAGATTGAATCCGCGCTACAAAGAAAAAGTAAAGGACGAAATCGATAAGATGCTGGCGGCAGGCATCATCGAGCCGGTAGAAGAGAGTGAATGGGTTAGTCCCATGGTCATATAGGAAAACAAAACCAAAGGAGACATTAGGATCTGTGTTGATCTGCGCAAGCTGAACGATGCATCGCTTCACGATCCATTTCCGACACCGTTCACTGATGAAGTGTTAGACAACGTGGGAGGATAGGAGGTCTACTCCTTCACCGATGGCTTCTCAGGCTACCATCAGATCAGAATACATCCAGAAGATCGATCCAAGACCACCTTTGCAACAAAATGGGGCTCGTTCCAGTACACGGTAATGCCCTCTGGACTTAAGAATGCACCAGCTATATTTTCTAGAGTAGTAGTTGCTGTATTTAAAGAATACATTCATAAATTCCTAGAAGTATATTTCGATGATTGGACTGTATTTGGACTAATCGACAAGCACATAGGAGACTTAAGACTGATGTTAGAGAAATGTAGGCAGTACCAGATTTCTCTAAATTTGAAAAAATGTATATTTTGTGCACCATTCGGTATTTTGTTGGGTCATATTGTGTGCAGACAAGGCTTGATGGTAGATCCCGAGAAGATCGCCATCATTGTAGATCTTCCAGCACCCAACTCAGTCAAGCAACTGAGGATAGTACTTGGTCATACCGGGTACTACAGAAAGTTCATCAAGGGCTACGCAAAGATTACAGCACCAATGGAGAAATTGCTAAAGAAGGATGTAAAATTCCTATGGAATGAGGAATGTCAACAAAGTCTAGACATACTTAAGGAGAAGATGGTTACAGCACCCATCCTAGTATTTCTAGACTGGACTAAGCCATTTCATGTACATGTGGATGCGTCTGGCATCGCACTAGGGGTTGTTTTAACACAACCGGGAGAAGGAGATATTGACCATCCTATCGCATACTCCAGTAGAAATCTCTCGACAACAGAAAAGAACTACACCACAACAGAAAGAGAAGGCCTAGCTATGGTGTATGCGCTGCACAAGTTTAGACACTACCTGTTGGGTGCCTCGTTTAAGATGTTCACTGACCATTTCGCGTTAAAGTATTTGGTCAATAAGCCAGTGTTAGGGGGGATAATCTGCAGATGGTTACTCCTCTTCTAGGAGTATGATTTTGAAATCATTGTGAAGCCAGGAAGACTAAATGCCATACCTGATCATCTGTCGCGAATAGACTCGGGAGAAGAGCCAAGTAACCTAGATGACAATCTGCCAGATGCGCCGTTGTTTTCTATCCAGATCGCAGACGACTACTATGCCAATATTATTCAATTCCTCACTACAGGAGTAGCGCCTGATGAGTTTACTAAGCAACAAAAGAGGCAGTTGGTTGTTAAAGAAACAGACTTCACCCTCATCACAGGACACCTATACAAGTTAGGTCCGGATGAAGTTCTGCGCAGATGTGTGGTGCCGCATGAAAAAGATGCTATTATCAGAGAGGCACATTCAGGAACCGCAGGAGGTCATTTCGCAGGAAAGCCAACTGCGCAGAAAATCCTGGAGGCAGGATTATGGTGGCCTACGTTGCATAAAGAAACCAAGGACTTTTGCAGATGCTGCGATATCTGCCAAAGGGTAGGAAAAACCTCGCGACGCGATGAAATGCCGCTGCGACTGCAGGTTATGCTGCACGCATTTGACAAATGGGCTATAGATTTTGTGGGTCCTATCAACCCACCAGGAAAGCGCACTGGTGCGAGATATATTTTCACCGGAACAAAGTACCTCACCAGATGGGCAGAGGCCAAAGTAGTAAAGAATTGTGATGCTGCTACAGCCGCACAGTTCCTTTTTGAGAACATCATCAGTAGATTCAGATGCCCAGTAATTTTGATGAGCGACCAAGGTACCCATTTCTTGAACAGCACTATTGAGGCCTTGACAGAAGAATTCCAGATTCAGCACCATAAGAGCACTCCCTACCACCCACAGGCTAATGGTACAGTGGAGGCCTTTAATAAGATTTTAGAAAATGCTCGTACTAAGATTTGCAACAGCCAAAGGAACGATTGGGACCTTAGAGTTAATGTTGTATTATGGGCTTACAGGACCACATGCAAGAAACTTACAGGACACACGCCTTTCAGCTTGGTATATGGACAGGAGGCTGTTATGCCTATGGAGTATATTCTTCCCAGCTTAAGAAACACTCAGATCACTGGGATGAATGATACAGAGACAGTGGAGGAAAGGCTAGCATAGCTGCTTGCCTTAGAAGAAGACAGATTCATCGTTGGATTCCATCAGAAAGTGCAGAAGGCCCGAGAAAAAGCTTGGCATGCCAGACACATTAAGAGTAAGACTTTCCAGATCGGAGACCTAGTGCTCCTCTATGACAGTAAATTCATTAAGTTTCCAAGGAAGTTCAATATGCATTGGCTGGGGCCATATCAGATACAGCAAGTTACAGAGGGAGGTGCCGTTCAGCTTAACAAGCTGGATGGGGATCTTCTTCCCACTTGGATTAATGGCAGTAGGCTTAAGCTCTATAGTGATAGCCACCCCACCTCTCAGCCCTAGCTTAGCCAATTTATGGTGGTGCAGATGTCCAGTGTAGTTGAAAGGAGGCATCGCACCGGGAACTAGTCTACACCGGCAGGTATTTTCGAAGTATGAGGAATCGCATAAGGTCGGTTCATTTTGTGTAAGTCATCAGTGGCTTGCGGGGGAAAAAAAAAAAGAGAGGCGAAGTATTTGTTTTACGCAGGTGATGCGGAGTCGCATCGCAGCGGTGCGATGTTTCCCCGTGCCACGTATTCAGTTTTGCAACCGACAGAGGGCCAGTCAAATCACACTCTGCCAGGCAGTTAATGAGGAAATGACTGGTATATCTTACCATAGATTTGGCACCAGTGTAATAAATTTTTCCAGATTTGGCAAATCTTCGACGAGACCGGCGCCTGTACAGACACGTTTCGAGGGAAATTTGATCAGATTTCTGCATTTATTAAGGATCAGATGACGGGTGTGGTCTTGTCCAGGCATTTATTACGACCGAGGGGTTCAGTCTAGATGACCGTTGTGTTCGGGATTATCGTATTGGGTATAAAAGCAGAAAGTATTCAATTGGGACGGTTACGTTTGCAGAAAAACCGAGAGCTATAGAGTAAGTTGTTAAGAGTTGTTTGTCCAGAGCTCAGTTGGTTATAGAGTGCTGTGATTTTCAGAAGTTGCAACCATTTCCCGTCTGCCATTTTACACTGAGTGGGTTCTGTCTGAAGACGAACCTATAGAAAATGTTTTGAGAAGGTTTTAGCGTGGTGGCCTTGCGTCCGCCATGACGACGCCATCTAAGGGTGCTCCGCCAAGTTCGTCACAGACCAGACAGCAACCACAGACGAGGAGCCAATCTCAGGTCAATGAAGAATCCGGTTCAGAGTAGGAGGATGAAGTTCATAGCACAACAGACTACATTATACCACGAGTTGAAGGCGCACCAGAGGTAATAATTCCTAAGAATGCTAGGTATACTGTTCCCATACCACCCATTGACTCTCGAGTAAAGGAAAATGGAGATCTAGTAGGATATGTTGTTGTTGTTAAATTTGTAGATTATAACCTGGGAGATGGTAAGACATATCCTCAGTTCAAGCCGGACAACTATCTAAAGATTGAAAAGAACCCGAGGACAGGGAAAGATGAATGTGTTCCCCTGCCACATGTCCAGATTCTTGAGCGGTCAGGTCTACTCAATTTGCTGAGATTACCTCATTTTGGAAGGGGTGCAGAGGTCAATGCCGTGGTGCGCATCTTACTTTCTTGTGTACATGGAGGGTACCTCTGGCTAGGCAACAAGGTCAACCTGAACGTCGATTTGATACATCGCATCACCGGCCTATCCAAGATTGGTAAGCACCCCGAGATACAGACAACAGGAAAAACAAAGGACTCCAAGTTACCGCAAGCCCTAGTAAATAAGTATCAGCTACAGAGAGGAGGACGGGCTTATGACATTTCAAGCATTACAAATGATACACTTAGATTTACAGCCAGTCTTCTCGCAGGCCGACTGTTAACCAAGGTTCGACCAAAAAAAGTTACAGGATCTGTCATTCACCTTGCAATACAAGTTACAGAGGGGGAACAGTTCAATTGGTCTCTATTTTTATTAAATATGCTTCAAGCAGATTGCTTGGCAGCTCAGGATGAAGCAAACCACCCTTTCCATTTCTTGTGGTTGCTTATACTTTGTGCATTTGTCGAATGGAAGGAGCCGCCCCATACCCAGTTCCCACAGATCGCAGGTGGCGCGCCCAGAGGCGTGCGCAATGCCAGCTTATGGGAGACCAACAGTCCAGCAAAGAAAGCGATAAATACGATGGTATTCCATGACTACTATAAGCTGTTGATGAAGGTCATTCAAGAGACACCATGGCTTAGCACGGAGACTATGGACATATATGATAGCCGGCTTAATTTTATGGCAGACAACCATTTAATCTGTCTGCGACCAAAAAGGACTAAGCGGGATGATTGGGCTCCTGGCTCGTTCAAGATGACAACAAAGGATGTCGAAGCAGTCACAAGAGACTTCGATGACCAATGGAAGCAGGAATATGAAGATACTGCACCGCTATCATCAGACACTGCACAGACAGATCCAAAAGACAAGGGCAAAGACAAAACATAGACCCAGGCACAAGGAACATCAGAAGTGCCACCACTAGGCGAAAAGAGAAAAGATCCACCGAAAGGGCCAACAGAGGCACACACGACAAAGGATGGAGAAAAAGAGACCACAGAGACACAGTAGAAGAAAAAATAGAAAAATTCAAAGCCAGTTCTGAAGACCGCATTAAAAGACGATGACTATGAACTCATCGCAACAAGGACGTGTGACACATTGAAGGACTCACTTGATGCGATGAAGGTGTCGCAGGAACAGAGGCAGAGAGCAGTAGAAAAGCAGCTTCTAGACTTAAAAATAATTACAGAGAAGACTGTCATGATGCACATTCCACCGGTAAAGGCGACCGCTGGGGAAACTTCGACACCGTCGATGTCCCGCGAGGAAAGCTTAGCAAAAGATCACCTCAATACCGTGTTAATTCCACCAGGGAGTATCCGATTCCCTGCGACAATGAAGGACCCACCAGCTCAGTTTAGACAAACCATCGAGGTTAACCTTGCAGAGTTTCATATTGATCAGTTGCAGATGATCCAGCAGCAGCTAGGCACAGAACTCAGGAGTAGAGAGCTCGAGACTTAGAAACAGAATACGCAGCTGAAGCAACAGAATGCAGCACTTGCTATCAGTGTTCAGAAAAAGGCAGACGAAGTACAAACATATGAGGAAAGAGAGCAAGATATTTCTCAAGTTTTACAGAGCATCGCATTGGAACTTCCCCAATGTAACATTGAGTTCACCTTACCAGTTCCGCAGAAGCTAAGAAGAGTAGCAGACAGAGCAAAGGCTTTAGAAGAAACCATGGCTAGGATGGATGAAGAAGTGGTCAGGATGAAGGCAGACCATGAAGTGCAGATCGTTGAGCTTGAGGCTCGCATACGAGACACCTCCTAGGTAGACCAAAAAACGCGAGTAGAAGCCCTTCGACTCACTTCTGTGCAGATGCAATCTCGCATCGACGAAGCACGGTTAGTACTAACCGATGCGACGAACACATGGGCCGAGTTAGATGAGCCGCCGGAGAAAGTAGAAATCTAGCAAAGTATTCAGCAAATAGAGAATACTGCAGCGGCAATGAAAGAAGAAATTAAGGGCTTGGTAGCTCTTCAAAAGATGAGGAAGACAAAGGAGATGAACTGCTTACAGCAGGAAGCGCAGCAATTAAGAACAAAGGAGATACACATTAATGACCTGCTTCAACCATATGAAGAGCAAATCGCAGAGATAGTCGATACGGTTGAACAGAAAATGAAGGAGTTTACTACCACCAGAGAGGAAACTGAGGCCACAGAAGATGCCAGTATTAGTCAAGCTTTGCTTGACTTGGCACGGGAACGTGTCGAAGTGATGCATAAGGAAGTCGTAGGAATTCAAGACAGGTTGCAGAGGACTTTGCAGGAATCCAAGGAAAATCTACAGCAGGAGAAGCCCGCTGGAAGTGGCTCGAGGACGAGCCACAAGTAAGTGTTAGGGGACTGTTGGAGCAGGGTCTCGTAGCTATAGAAGAAGCTGCTAAGTTTAGCGGATAGATAAGTTTTGGCGGAGAGAAGATAAGATAGAGCTACGATGCCGTAGCACGTTTCCAGCTAACAGATCAGAGCCGGAAACCATGAATTTTAAGATAGAAAAGTCAAGGTAGATGATGGTACCTGAGCGGCTAAGAAGAGAGAGCTCACCCACTGCATTGAAGGCAGCGGCGAAGACAGGAGGGCTCAACAACCCTCATAAAGGAAAAGGAGCAATGAGGCTGAAGCATTGAAGATGAAGGACAGAAAAGCGAAGCGGTGCACAGTACCCATGATCAGCGCTGGGAAGCATGGAAGACTGCAGAGAGCTGTGGTGTGACGAAAAGAGGCTACCTCAAGTACAGATATGGCCGACTGTCACTAGTTAGGGTTTTAGGTTACTGTTGGGATAGGCCCATAGTGTTTTAATGGAAAGACCTTTGGGATTCCTATAAAGGGATATATTTTGTATTGTAAAAGGGTTGGTTGGTTAGTTGGTTGGTTAGTTGTTCGGTTGTTTGGTTCGTTCAGTTGTTAGTTGTGTGTAGATTATTAGACTGTTGTAAAAGCCTAGCTCTGGTTCTGTTATTAGCGGTAGCAATCTTACTGTAACCAGTAGTTAGCTTATAGAGCATGCATATAACGATCCGAAGGGATTGACAGAGAGGGAAGAGTATATTGTAAGAGAGACAATATAGAGATAGAAAGAAGATCTAAGAGAGAAGATCTTGAGCTGCATATGCGGTGCAGCAGAACTGTGTTTTACCTTCCCTTGAGCTATAATGAAAACACAGTTCTGTGGACGTAACTTCCATTGTGGAGGTGAACCACATTAAAATCATGTGTTATGTGATTGGATTATGTGTTATGTTACTTGTGCAGTTATCAGTTATTTCATGAACTTTGTTTACAGTTTAATGAATGAATGTGTTAATCAGTTTATAGCAATATAGGAGGAAAACATAAGTTGAAGTCTTTGGCATGTTGTATGTGGGTTCATTTATGCTTTGCTTGAACAGTCACTAGTCGCAGTATTGGACAGCCTTGTATGTTGAGTCTCGCACGTCAACACGAGCAACGCTAAGTGCGCTAGGCCGCGGAGGTAGGATATCACAAAGAGGTGATACCGCACCAGCAGAGGAGCTGCGGTGCGTGATACCATAGGTTAAGGGCTTAGCATTGGGAGGAAGTTACATGTCGCCTGGTGAAAGACGATGCGATAAGGCTGGAGTTATCGCAAGTCAGTGAAAGTGTGCGACATGGAAGGGGACCGCACAATAGTAGAAGACACATCTCACGGCTAGAAGAGCTGCGAGATGAGGAGATCGCGCGATGCGAGTAGAGGATTCGCGCGACGTGCAGAGAAAGAGACCTCGCAGCTAGAAGAGCTGCGAGTCGTAAGAAAAGATGCCACAGAACCTGGTCCAAGACACTTGAGTCCTTGGCCAACCCATTAGAATCACTTCGGGTGAGACTTCAGGCTGCTTCACGGTCTGTTGCCGAAAGGGTCAGTGAGCTAGGGGTGTTGTTGGTTGATTATAGTAAACCCGGGTCTACCCATGATAACCAATAATGTTGTGGAAATTCCACTTGAGGATGTTTTCCAGAAGGGAAGACTTAATTCGGGCATGGTGTTACTTGTAGATTTTGAGAAACATGTTGTCAATGGAACTTATTGGCTAATTCAGTAGCCAGAAGCCATCAATATCAAATCTAGTTTCATGGGTCAGATCCTTTCGGTTAGGATTAGAGATATGTTAAATATGCATCTCTCCTTTGTATCATGGTTATTGTTCCTTCCAGTTCAAGCATGCATATGACAAAGAGTTTGTCCTCAACACCTTCCCTTGGATGTATAAGGTTTAGGGTTGGGCTAGTGGACTGGGCACTTTGTCTTCGTCACTACATGGAAGGATCTACTCTATGTATGGGTGTAGCTACCAAAACTTCCCTTACACTTCCGGAATGAAAAAGCACTTAATCCTATTGGGGATTCTTTGGTTACTTTCCAATATCCTGCCCTAGAAATCCTCATTGATAAGATCGAGGATATTCCTCAAATATTGGCGTTGTTGAGTACAAATGGAGGTCTTTCAAAGTTCAAACAAGATTAGTCTAGTGTGTGTGTAACACCCCAGTTTTGACCCCATTTGCATTAATGTATGTGATGTGTATATTGTAATGGATCGTGGTGTGGAGCTAAAGGAAAAGGCCCCACCATCGATTTGGTTATGTTATGTTTCGGTGATTGGAATTGTCACCGATAGTATATCGGGATATACAACACATATTACATTGTGGCATCATGTAACTATGCATTTTAATTAAAAGAACCCCAACCAGCTATGTTAATGCAACTAAATTGAAAAGGGCATGATTTCCTAAGGATAAGTGGGGGATTGTTAAACCTGGACCCCATGGGGAAAATCCATGTGTCAGCCACCTAGTTAATACTCCTTTTGTTAGTTGGGGGAAGTTATTGCTGGGAAGTGCAGGGTGGCAGGACTGTCAGTCTTTGCCACATGCCCACTCCACTAGCCATCTCTCCACCTTCACGTGGGTAAGAGAAACACCACTACACCACTCTCTCGTTCTTTCTGTTCACTCTCACGCAAAGACTTTTTTTGCTCTGTTCACCTTCTCACACGTAGAGGGATTCAAATGGTCTTCCTCACGCGGAGCTGAGTTAAAAGGATTGTGATTCTGTGTGTGGGGGTTCATTCTCCCTTCTCTCACGGATTTCTGATCTGTGGATACATTTTTCCCTCCCGTTCACGCAGAGAGTCGGACCCTTTTTCCCATTGTCGGACTGTGAAATGTTTCGGTGGTTTTCACTGTGAACTCAGACTGTGTATTGTCCCATACTTCATCGTGAACCGTGGCTGTGGTTTCCTCACTAATTGCTAGCTGTGGTCTCATCTACATCTTGTTGACTGTGTTTCCCTTTACAGAGTGGTATCTGCTGTAGGTTGTTGTGGAGTCGTTTTGGACATGATAGGGCCAAGAACAACTCAGGGATTATCTTCCCTTGTCCAAGTTGTGAATAGCTTTTTTGGCTGCATGAATGTAGTGGTTGGTCTTCAGATAGTAATGGAGTGGTGATGAGGGCTTAATTTGATTGACAAAGCTGGTGTGTTTGGGAATGACACAGATAGAGCTAGAGGGTTGGCTTTCTTCTCCACAACCCCTGAATAGCATTGGAAGGGAGGTCACGGCCTGAGGGACTGTGTAGCAGAGAAGGGATTGATTTCCTTGTGTTGGGTGTGTGCGGGTGTCCTAGAAGTCAGGCTAGTTATGGTGTAGGTGTCCTTCGCTCTTCAATGAGCTCACCATCTTAGCATTTAGCCTTTCGCAGATCCTATATGTCCTAATAAACCCAACTGTGTTGGCTTGGCTGATCTGATGTTTGCCTGATAAACCGAACTATGTTGGCTTGGCTGAACTGTGTATCCTTGAATGTTTTGTTATCCTTGGCTATGTGTAAGCCTGCTAGTTCCTTATTCCTTGGGGAATCATGCCTGGCTCGGGGGTGGTAGCGTTGCTGAGAGGTTAAGGAGCACACTGGCCTATGGTTGGGCGGAACATTGCAGTGACGTAGCTGGTTGCGGGACAATTCTCATAAGATAAGTATTCTTGACTAATCTATTTTGCAATCATATTTACTGTTAATGAATTATGATAATGGACATGTTGAATGTTGAATTGTATGTTTTGCTTCTGCTGTGTGTATGAATGATTATGCATCTTAGTATGTAGTATGTTCATGCATTTTGTTCCATCATTATATGTATGTATGTTAACTAGCCCGGATGTTTGATGTATGGTAGTGTCCTCTTCACCGGTCGGAGGGTTGGGTACGTTATAGTGTGGTATCAGAGCCTATAGGTTGCAGCATGGGCCTCTATGGGCCAGGAAGAACCAGTTAGCATAGGCATGTTTCCCTCTACCCAGCAGAAGTCCAAAAAAAAATAAAAAATTCCAAAACATTTTTGTTGAAAAATTTCCGAGCTCGTTGGGTCGTAGGAGGACTAAGAGGGAAGATCCTCCGATACAGTGGACCATTTAGTCGGAAGGTCACCTGACAAGGGACAGACATAAAGGATTTTGGAAAATTCTCTAAGTGTTTGGCCATTGGCACATCGAAAAACTTAGACAGATGTACCTCCGATGCAGACTCGGAGGTGAAAATTAGTCAATTTCATAGGCGAAAAATAGATGATGGAGGCGCCGATACGGCGACGAGCGCTAGGTGAAGGAAGAGCCGATGAAGTGATAAGAAAAGAAATTCGTGAAATTTTTTCTAAGTGTAAGACCATCGGCACATCGAAAGACTAAGTGGGAAGCTCTTTCGATGTGGCAGACAAATTATTCTGAAGAACCTCCGATAAAGACCTCGGCATCGACAAAAGTTAGACGATGAAAACGTCGATGCAATGGAAGGAAAAAGTTGAAAGTGTCGAGGAGAAAGAAGTATTTTTTGCCAAAAATTCTCGTAAGTGTTAAAAGACATCGGCGAAACTTTGTTGACTGGACCACCAATACTATCGACGAAAATTAGAGGATGGAGTCGCCGATGCGTCGGAAGACGTCGGTGAAATTTAGTTGTTCAGATCGCCGAAACATCGACGAAAAATAGTTGATGAGACCGTCGACATGCTGGGAGAGATTAGCTGATGTATTTGTCGACACCATGGATCCATTCAATGTTGGATTGCCGAAACGTAGTGGTTAAACTGTCTGATGCCGCAGTGGTTAATGCTTCTGACCGCCAATCGAAAAATATTAACGGTTGGTGAACCCGTCGTTGCGGCCGCCTAAGAGACTATTCACCCGATGAGTAGTGCATTCGACTGTCGATGCTGCAGTGACTAGGGGTTCCGACCAACGATAGGATTGTGGCCCACGAAAACTCCAGAAAGTTCGTTGGCTGTCGTTGCAGAAGCCTAGAGAACTAGCCACCTGATGAATAGAGGATCTGATAGCCGATGCGGTAGTGCTTAGAGGATACGATCGCCGATATACTAGCATCACCGATAAAGATCGAAATCTTAGACCACTACAGGTTCGACACGCCAGAGAAAGATAGATGAATAGATCGTCGATGAACAACAGAGGAAATTAGTTGTGCCGACTGTCGAAACGTCGGAATATTAGATGGGATGAGACCCGATTCTACACAAGGGAATTTGGGTTTTTCAAGTAGATTTTTCAAGCAGTGTTTCAATTATTTTTCAACGGGTTTTTAGCAGATTGTCAGTGATCTACAGGGCTGAAAAGGAAGAATATTTTGTGTTTAAGCAAAATGGTTATTTTATGATTTTCCAGGAGAAGGTAAGTAGTTCTGTTTTTTATCAAGGTATGTATCTAACAGTTTGTGTTACTAACACGTTTGAAGAATCATAGTCACCTTCAAAGGAAGTATTCCAGATAGTGCAGTTTGGTAAGTGAGTGGTGGATCAGCTAGGAGAACCCATGATGGATATGATGCTCGGGATTCTTACGAGCGTGCGAGAGATGCCATGGGAGAAAATGTCCATAATGGAAATGGTGACATAGAGTCTAATGGAAGGACATTCCAAGAGACACCGTCAGATGTTGCAGCCACCATGAGAAGCTTTATTAAAGCCCAAGAAGAGCAACATCAGTTGAATGCTGCCATGTTGTAGAGTTTGATGGACTTGCAAAGAAAGATAAACTCTGGACGAGGTACAACAAGACCAGAAGGTAGTAAGAGTAACACTAGGAGAAGGAGAAGGACTTCTAGTGGATCATCTAACTCTGAAGAATCCATCAGGAATTCAAGTTCATCCTCTCATAAAAGAAAAAGAAAGAGACACCATAGGGATCACTCTCGGGATGAATTTAAGAAGGCTAAACCTCCTACATTTGATGGTGAGGTAAAGACGGGATAAGAGGCTGAAGCTTGGATTCTTGGGATAAAGAAGTACTTTCAAGTGCAGGATTATTCGGGAAACATGAAGGCAAGAGTTGCCATATTCAATCTGAATGGAAGAGCATCCATTTGGCGGGAACACTTCAAACAAGTAACCAGGATCAGTGAAAGGAGACTGAAGTGGGAACAGTTCAAGAAGAAATACCTCTTTGATAGGTATTATGATGATAAGATTAGGGAGTTCCATGAGCTGAGATTGGGACAACAGACCATGGATGAATATGCAAATAAGTTCTTGGAATTATTGAGGTATGTTTGGTACATCAGAGATGAAAAAGTGAAGGTCCAGCGATTTCTGAGTGGATTGCCTCAGCCTTACAAAGATAGAATTGAGTTTTATGAACCTAGAACTCTTGAAGAAGCAATAAGGAAGGATAAGTGTTGCTATGAACAAAGAAAAGGTAAGCCTAATTACCATAAGCCATGGAAGGACAAGAAGAATGAGAAGTTTGACCAAAGAAAGAAAGGTTTCAAACCTTCTAGATTCAGGAATCAACAGAAGCAACCATCCCAAACTGCGAGTAAGCCAGTTGGAGTGACAGGAGAAAAAACTAAGCATCCACAACATAATAGAGGACCACTTCAATGTTGGAGATGTGGAGGACCCCACATGCGCAGAAATTTTCCACTCAAGAATGAGAGTGCAAGACCAGCTTATAACATTCAGGAGGCAGAAACAGTGGGTCAAGTAGCAAGGGCAATCCCTAGAATTTATGCAGCACTGGAGGACCGCCAGGAAGATAACTAGTCAACTGTGGTTGAAGTGAGTAAGATTGTTGAACAATCTATTTATATTTTGATTGACCCTCATTTTACTGATAGTTACATCACTACTAGAGTAGTGGAGATTTGTGCTTTTTTGAAGGTAAATCATAGAAAATCTTGGTTAGTTCAGCTAGCCACTGGGACTAAGAGAAATGTCAGTGAAGTGGTAGAGAAATGTCCATTGGTCATGAATGGATTGATCACTTTTGTAGATCTGAATGTTCTACCGCTTAGTTCCTACGATTTTCTCATTGGAATGGATTGGTTAGAAGCTCACAGAGTGAAGCTTGACTGTTACAACAAGACTTTCGAATGCACGGATGAAGAAGGAAACCCATTAGCTGTGAAAGGTATTCCAAAGGTGATTTCAGTAAGGCACGTTTCAGCAATGCAGTTGAAGAAGTTCTGTAGGAAAGGATGCTAGATGTATGGAGCTCATATTTTGGAGGCATCAGAGGATGAAAATCCTAGGTTGGAGGATTATCAGGTGTTACAGGAATTCAAGGATGTGTTTCCTGATGAGATTATAGGACTTACTCCAAATAGGGACATTGATTTCACCATTGAACTTGTGTTAGGAGCAGAACCAGTGTCCAAGACACCCTATAGGATGAGTACACCGGAGATGCTAGAGTTGAAGATGCAACTGCAAGAGTTATTGGAAAAGAAGTATATCAGGCCAAGTGTGTCTCCTTTGGGAGCACCGGTTCTGTTTGTAAAGAAGAAAGATGGTACACTCAGGTTATGTATTGATTACAAACATTTGAACAAGGTTACTGTGAAGAATAAATATCCCTTTCCTAGGATTGATGACCTCTTTGATCAAATGAGAGGAGCAAAGGTATTTTCCAAGATTGACTTGAGGTCTGGTTACCATCAGGTAAGAATCAAGGATGAATACATTCATAAGACAACCTTCAGGACAAGGTATGGACATTATGAGTTTGTAGTGGTACCATTTGGTCTCACAAATGCACCAACTACATTTATGTGCCTTATGAATAGTGTCTTCAACAGATATTTGGACAAGTTTGTTCTTGTTTTCCTTGATGACATTCTGGTTTATTATAAGAATGAGGAAGATCATGAAGAGAATTTGAGATTGACATTGCAATTGCTCAAGGAGCATCAGCTGTATGCAAAACTGAGCAAGTGTGACTTCTATAGAGATAGAATTCAGTATTTGGGTTACATTATCTCAAGAGAGGGTATATCTGTGGACCCTGAAAAGATTGAATCCATTATGAATTGGCCTACTCCAAGAAATGTGACAGATGTAAGATCTTTTATGGGACTTGCAGGATACTATTGGAGGTTCATTGAGGGATTCTCCAAAATTGCACATGCCATCACTTCCTTGCAAAAGAAGGGGATAAAGTTTGAATGGACATCGAGGTGTGAAGAAATATTCCAGCAGTTGAAAAGTCTTCTAACTAGTGCACCAGTGTTGAAGGTTGCAGATCCAGAGAAAGATTTTGTGGTATGTACCAATGCATGCGGACAAGGGCTTGGAGGAGTCCTTATGCAGGACAACCATGTGATATGCTATGAGTCGAGAAAGCTGAAGGAGCATGAGAAGAACTATGCTACCCATGATCTAGAGCTTGCAGCCATAGTACATGCTCTCAAGATGTGGAGGAATTACTTGATGGGTAGAAGATTTGAGCTCAGAATAGACAATTGTGGTTTGAAGTACCTATTTGATCAGCCTACTTTGAATGCTAAGCAAGCAAGATGGCTGGAGTTTTTATGTGAGTTTGATTTTGAAATCAAGCACAAAAAGGGGAAATAGAATAAGGTAGCTGATGCACTCAACAGGAAGGTGCAGGAAATGCATGTGGCATCTCTTAGTATTTTCCAATCAGCCTTGAGGCAGCAAATTGTTAATCATATTGCTAAAGATGAATTGTATGAGAAGGTAAAAGACAAATTGCAGCAACAAGGTCTTGAGAAGAGGTATGAGGGATATAAATTGGAAGATGGGATTCTTACTTCTAAAGGTAGAATTTATATTCCGAATGTAGCAGATTTGAGGAGAGTTGTTATGGATGAAATCCATCAAGCTCCGTATTCTTGTCACCCAAAATATTAGAAGACAATTGCTACAGCTAGAAAGCAGTACTTTTGGCTAGGAATGAAAAAGGACATGGCTGAATACATTTCAAGGTGCATGAAATGTCAACAGGTAAAGGTTGAGCATCAACACCCTGCAAGTTCGGTACAGCCTTTTCCAGTTCCATAATGGAAATGGGAAGTTATTTCTATGGATTTTATTACAGGATTGACGATGACTTGGAGACAACATGATTCCATCATGGTTGTGGTACACAAGTTGACTAAGGTAGCACATTTTATACTGGTAAAGTCTACGCATAAGACTGATGAAATTGCAAAGATATTCATGAAGGATATTTTTAAATTGCATGGATTTCTGAAGGAAATAGTCTCTGACAGAGATGTCAAGTTCACTTCCAATTTTTGGAAAGGGTTGGTTGCAGATTTGGGTACAAAGCTAAACTTCAACATTGCATACCATCCTCAGATAGATGGGCAGATAGAATGAATTAATCAGGTGCTTGAAGACATGCTTCACATGTATGTGATGGACAAACCAACCAAGTGGGAATATTACTTACACTTGGTAGAGTTTGCTTATAACAATGGATAGCAGGCATCTTTGGGGATGAATCCATATGAAGCCTTGTATGGAAGAAGGTGTAGGACACCAGTGACTTGGGATAACCCAGTGAACAGGGTTGTTCTTGGACCATAATTTCTCAAGGAGATGGAGTAAGAGGTTGTAAAGATCAGGCATAATCTGAAAGCAGCACAGGACAGACAAAAAATCTACGCAGATAAGCATAGGGTGAACAGGGAGTTTAGTGTTGGGGATCATGTTTACCTCAGAGTGAGAGCAAAGAAGAGTTCCTTGAAGCTTGGAAGTTGTACCAAGCTGTCACCAAGATATTGTGGGCCATTTGAAGTGCTTGCAAGAATAGGGCCAGTTGCATATAGAATTGCATTGCCTGCTAGTACTAGAGCTCATAATGTTTTTCATGTTTCTTTTCTTAAGAAATATGTACATGATCCTAACCATGTGATAAATTGGGATGTGATTCAGGTGGAACTTGAGGGAGAGTTCCAAATCGAGCCAATGCGCATCTTTGATAGGAAAGTCACAATGATTCGGAACCAGGCCATAGGGCAGGTAAAGGTGCAATGGGAGCACTATGGACCTGAAGAGGCTACGTGGGAGCTGGAGGATGCCATGCGATTGGCACATCCTTTTTTTTCGATTCTGCAGAACACTGAGGCGATACCAGTGTAGCATTTTGTTAAATTTTGTAAAGCACTAAGGACAGTGCTATTGAAGGGGGACGGGAATGTAACACCCCGGTTTTGACCCCGTTTGCATTAATGTATGTGATGTGTATATTGTAATGGATCGTGGTGTGGAGCTAAAGGCAAAGGCCCCACCATCGATTTGGTTATGTTATGTTTCGGTGATTGGAATTGTCACCGATAGTATATTGGGATATACGACACATATTACGTTGTGGAATCATGTAACTATGCATTTTAATTAAAAGAAACCCAACCAGGTATGTCAATGCAACTAAATTGAAAAGGGTAAGATTTCCTAAGGATAAGGGGGGGATTGTTAAACCTAGACCCCATGGGGAAAAGACATGTGTCAGCCACCTAGTTAATACTCCTTTTGTTAGTTGGGGGCAATTATTGCCAGGAAGTGGAGGGTGGTAGGACTGTCAGTCTTTGCCACACGCCCACTCCACTAGCCGTCTCTCCACCTTCATGTGGGTAAGAGAAACACCACTACTCCACTCTCTTCTTTGTTCTGTTCACTCTCACGCAGAGACTTTTTTTGCTCTGTTCACCTTCTCACGTGCAGAGGGATTCAGATGGTCTTCCTCATGCAGAGCTGAGTTAAAAGAATTATGATTCTATGTGTGGGTGTTCGTTCTCCCTTCTCTCATGGATTTCTGATCTGTGGATACAGATACGTTTTTCCCTCCCATTCACATAGAGAGTCGGACCCTTTTTCCCATTGTCAGACTGTTAAATGTTTCGGTGGTTTTCACTGTGAACTCGAACTGTGTATTGTCCTGTACTTCATCATGAACCATGGCTATGGTTTCTTCACTGATCGCTAGCTATGGGCTCATCCATGTCTTGTTGACTGTGTTTCCCTTTACAGAGTGGTATCTGATGTAGGTTGCTGTGGAGTTGTTTTGGCCACGATAGGGCCAAGAACGACTCAGGGATTATCTTCCCTTATCCAAGCTGTGAATAGCTTGTTTGGCTGCGTGTATGCAGTGGTTGGTATTCAAACAGTAATGGAGTGGTGATGAGGGCCTGATTTGCTTGACAAAGCTAGTGTGTTTGGGAACCACACAGACAGAGCTAGAGGGATGGATTTCTTCTCCACAACCCCTGAATAGCACTGGAAGGGAGGTCAGGGCCTGAGGGACTGTGTAGCAGAGAAGGGACTGATTTCCTTGTGTTGGGTGTGTGTGGGTGTCCTAAAAGTGAGGCTAGTTCTGGTGTAGGTGTCCTTAGCTCTTCAATGAGCTCACCAGCTTAGCATTTAGCCTTTCAATGCTCCTAGATGTCCTAATAAACCCAACTATGTTGGATTGGCTGATTTGATGTTCGCCTGATAAACCCAACTATGTTGGCTTGCCTGAACTATGTATCCTTGAATGTTTTGTTATCCTTGGATATGTGTAAGCCTGCTAGTTCCTTATTCCTTAGGAAATCATGCCCGACTCAGGGGTGGCAGCATTATTGAGAGGCTAAGGAGAACGCTGGCCTATGGTTGGGTGGAACGTTGCAACGACGTAGCTGGTTGTGGGACAGTTCTCATAAGGTAAGTATTATTGACTAATTTGTTTTGCAATCATATTTACTGTTAATGAATTATGATGATGGACATGTTGAATGCTGAATTGTATGTTTTGCTTCCGCTGTGTATATGAATGATTATGCATCTTAGTATGTAGTATGTTCAGGAATTTTGTTTCAGCATTATATGTATGTATGTTCACATTCATGGGGCTAGTTGTCAGGATGTTTGATGTATGGTAGCGTCCTCTTTGACGTTCGACGGGTCGGGGACGTTACAGTGTGGTGCTTCTGAGTGGGATCAAGTTCTGGACTACAAGAAGCTTCCTTCTAGATGCAAGTTATGCCACAAAACTTGGCACATCCTTAAAAACTTCCCAATCACGCAATCTACATATAAGCATACAAAGAGTAACTTTGGATATCACATGGTGTCAACTCAAAATCCAACATTTCTCCCTCATCATAGCGAATTTCCATTCAAGCTCAAAAATATGGAGGTGGCATTCCTGTTCTTTTCAAGTCACAGCTAGTGGGGATTCAATCTGCTAGTGGGGTGGTTTCTTTGGTCCATCAATTGAAGTCTTTCTGTGTCAATACAAGTATGAAGGTTAAGGATTCCACAAGTAGTGGTCCAGATTTTCCACAAGGATGGCTCCTGGTCTCATGGAGAATGATGATCGTTTTGGTATTTTGTTCCCATGTATTACGGTTTGATGCCCGAAAGAGGAATCATTGGGGAAACTATATGACAGGATATCAGATATTTTCTCATTTACTTAGCCCACAGAGGCTAGCAGTTTAAGTGATCATTTGTTTGTCAGAAGCATTGTTCATACATTCTTTGATACCCCCCTAATGACTTTCAGGGGCTCCTCAACAGCTAAAAGAAGGGGCCAAAAGAAAGTAAGGATACCGAAATTGCATTACCAATGGTTATTTCTTCTTCTATGCTAGCTCTTGTCTTGATTATCCCAACTCCATAGCTCAACCAGAAATCATCAAGGTAAGTCCAATTAGAGTAAAGAAAGGTAAGAAAATATGCTACATTCCTCTTGAATAATCACCATTAATCTCGTATACAAAGAATGTGAGGTGCCATAGCCTCATGTAGTTATTCTGCTCGTAATTGTCAGACCTCTCAAGGATGGAGTTGATTTGAAATATCTGATGATCTTAGTTTCCTACTTGAGAGGAGGTCTGGATATTCACACTTTATGTTTTGTTTTGCTTATGTGATTCGATCATGTACATTGTAGACCTACATGGTCAATAAATGATTAGGTAGTCCCAGAATTTTGGGATATTGTAGAGGCTAGATACTTGAATAGCTAAAGGCTAAAAAAGCCAAATATGTTGTGTATTCATGTAGCTCTAGTTATTTTGGAATCAACTGTATACATGGGCACTACATACAGCTTTATAACACGCTTTTTTCTGAAATAACATGACATTTTTCATCAAAAACGATATATAACATGCATGCCAAAGAATAAAGAGTGAAACTTACAAGCCAAAATGGAGCTGAAACTGCAGTCTTCTTCATCACCAATGAGAGTTTTGGTATATTTCTATTAATAGAATTGGAAGCTTTAAGATCCTTTAGTTGCATATCAGGGAATATATCACCTTCCAATAATAGAAAATAAGCCATTACTCTCTTCTCGTAATGGCAAATGGCACATTACTCTCTATCCTTAATTTCTAGCAAATAAATACCTTGCTATGATTAACACAATTTTATATCTTACCAAGGGATGACAATTCCTCTTGAAAAGGTTAAGAACCAGAATGAAAAGATGCAATTGTGTCTTAATCATGGACATATGATGGGGAAGATTGAGAATCAGAGGTTGGTACATTATTTTTCAAGCATTTTAGAAATATTGTGAAATCTTAATTTTCCATCTATTACATGATGTGTTTTTGGGTATGTCAGAGTGGAAACGCCTTTACAGCCAAGGGAATGCATCTGCTAGAGCTTCTTAGTAGAGAGACCATTTATTTGCTAGCCACAAAGACATGCATTGAGATGGAGAAAGATGACAGGGAGACTGAGCAAGATGAGCATGAGAAACAGTTCTTTGAAGAAGCAAATTTTGACCGATGCTTTTGGATTTATGGAGGTCTTGAGCAACTTGAGGTAAGGTGCTTTCTTAGAGTCTCATTATTTAATAGGCTATCAAGTGTCATCTGAAGGTCCGAATAATTTTGATATCTGCAGGAGTTGGAAGCTTTGCCAAATCATTATGCATTACTATGCAGTAGAACACAAGCAAAATTATTATGAGAAGAGAAGGCCGCCTTTGATGGAATGCTCAAGCAGGTCCAATAGATCTTTACATTAAGTAATGAAAGAAATGGAGGTAACTTGGAATTCAACAAGGGTAAGAATGTTGAGAGTGCAGAAATGGGCAATGGAAATGAAATAAAAACCCTTTGTGAATCCAGTGTCAGCAAAGCAGCTGATATGGCCACAGGGTAATTACATTTCTCTATGGGAACATCAATGTCCTATGCTGTTGTTCTGTATTATGGTCACTGATTTGAGGCCTTGAACAATTTTTTATTTTATTTTTATTTTGTAGAATTATGGCGGCATTTGGTGGACTTGCTGTTGATGAGGTAGTTCAAAAAACATTTGGTCGTCTTGAGGCGATTAGAGTTGAAGTAGTGCATGTGAGAGAAAATCCCTAGTAGCCCAAGCTTGTCATAAATGCATTTACAAGCAGAAATTTTATCCTTTATTTTGTTACCATTTTCATGGTATTATCTAATATTTACATAAAAGAACCTTATACTATTCTGAATGTTTTTATGCTTTATTTCTACAGAGGCTTTCAGAGCTATGTTGTCTGGGGATATTTGAGCACCTCCTTCTTGGCATATCTGTCCTGTCAATGAGTCCTAAGACACAAAGTGACAAAGTAATGGAATATTATCTGAAAATTGAATGGCTAGATGATTATATTTTGAAGGCAAAGTTTATTAGATCAAAAGCACAGGCTATGACTGATGATATTGAGGCTGTTTCAAACAGTTTTACCATTGGTATGCAGATATTACATTCCTATAAGTCTTTTACTATTAGAAAACCTGATTGTCAAACATGTCAAATGAATTCAAATGGAAAAAAAGTAACAAGCAGTAGTTCTTTTCAGATTCGTGATTATAATTCATAGAAGTATTTTTTTGCATATACTAGTATATATGATTTTATTCCAAAGTGGCCAGGTTGTATGGGTGTGGTTCATGTATGAATGATGTTGTGTTGTTATGGCATCTGGGTGCAGGGGTTATGGCATGTCACTAAAATATGTATGTACATATATATAAAATTCATGAAATTTTTGAGTGAATATAAAGTGAATTTTCCAGAGTCCAGAGTCCAAGAAAGAAAAATTCATGAATTTTTTTGAGTATATATAGATATAGAGGGTGAAATATGATGGTTGTTGGCTTGATGCCTGAACTATGTCATGAACACTTTGAGGCTGACAAGTTAAAAATAGTTGTTTATAATTTTCTTTTGTTTATATATAAATATATATTTGAAATAAGGACAAGGTAGGCATGTAGGAAATTTGGAATGTTGATGTTATTTGATGGGTTTTGATTATACTGATGGTTGAGTATAACATCACAATAGTTTTATGGGGAAAGGTGTTTTCATTGCAATGGTTGATGCTATTTGATAGATTTTGATTATACTGAAGGTTGAGTATAATATCCCCATGTTAGACAACTATGTTCTAGTGGACTACAGACTTCTCTGACCATAGGAGGCTTATGCACATAATAGGATTTCAAGCATTTGTAGATATTTGAATATTCAAATGTTGACAAACACTAATATCAAGTCCAATGATAATGTTTGAATGTGCCAAATGATTAGGGTGTAGGAAGGCAATTTCATGGACAAAGATTGGGAAACATCTCTACTTAGATACCATCCTTTGGGAAAATCCTATATAGTATAAATACAATCATCCTCTATAGAATCAACCCGCTATTGCCTAAGAATTGTAACGTTGGTCCTCTGTTGTCATTGTGTGCAGGGCCATAAAAGACGATGCTTCTTTTCAGTTCACCTTCTCTTGTTCCAATAGGGCCAGCTCGTCAAGCGACTTCCCCTAAGGTTTCACTTCCCTATTTTATTTTGATTTATGTTTATTGCATGTTTGGTAAAGTAGGTTTATACATTTTTTCTCACATACACAATTCATACAGTTTACTTTTTTGTTGCACCAACATTTCCAACATATGTTTGAGTGCATTTGTTACACTTTTGCTCCAAATCATACATAGCAGAATGGCGACTCCACAGGTAAAGAAATCTATTATTTATTCTTTTGGACGTTGGATTTGAGACTTTCTTAAATCATTCATCAGTTTCCATAGTTGTCATGTCATTCATTAACCACATGACATATAGGGGTGAACTCCTTCACAAATTGCACTATGTATACAGGTTTGTACCTGTGCAGTCGAGCATAATTGTTTTGTGGATTCGTTGATTATATTTCCTGTTGAAATCCATTTCCTGGTTTAGAGCTAAGTTTTACTTTTCTTAGGTACTAAATAGTTGTAGATTTAGTCATTCAAGTTTAATTTTAACCAATTCTTAAATTGAATTTGTTAGATTAGACTTTCCTATTTTGCACATGATCTTGGTTATTGTTGTTAGCTGTTGAACAAGATAAATAATTTGCTTCATTGTTTTTCTAATTTACAGTTCATTGTTTTTCTATTTTAAAAGTGATATTTTTTTATTGGATTTTGTAGGAGTGAGCTTAACTTATAAGTGGGCCATTGAGTATGAAGAGCCCGCTACTGAGGATTTTCCATTCAGTATGAAGAGCTTGATGTTGAGGCTTTCAAGCTGCTAAGTGTGGTTTTGAAGCTGCTGACACGAGATCTAAGTATGGTTTTGAAGCTGTTGACGTGGGATCTAAGTATGGTTTTGCAACCAAGTGCAAGTATGATGGTTTATCCATTGTAATATTTTGAAAAGTGATGATGTTCTTGTAAAGTTATATGGAAATTAATATGCATTTTTGAGAAAACCCATATTTATTGTAATACTTTTGACATTTCATATAATATAATTTGTGGTTTAAAACTTATATATATGGTTGTACTTTATATTATGTACCAATGTTGTAATTATTAACTAATTAATGTGACATTGCATGATTTACATGTGTATTAGATATTATTTAAAAGTGTTGTAATTAATTATAATGTGACATTGCATAATTTGCATGTGTATACAGATGAGAATAAATGTATGATTCTTTTTTTAATTTAAACATAATATCATATTAAAAATTTATATTGATTAAGAATGGACACCATTCAAACTACTAAAATATAATGACCATATATAGAGCGACTAAAACTCACTATATTAGTGACCAATAAATGAGATTAATGACCAAAATTCGCAAATAAAATGACCAATAATTGAGAGATACATGACCAAACAATGAGATATAAATGACCAGAAAAACAACCAAAATTCTCATATCAATGACCAAAAATCAGTTTTGGTGGCTAATTTATGGTCTTTTATTACGCGACAAAATTTGGTCATTGATTCAATTATATGACCAAATTAATGACCAACCGAAAAGCTATAAATGACCAAAATAAAAATGACCAATTTTGGTCATGTAATAAAAGAACGCAAATTAGCCACCAGCGATTGCCAAACTAAAAGTGGTCATTGATATGCAGATTTTGGTCATTTTTTTGGTCACTAATCTCTCATTTTCCACTAGTGTTGAGTGAGCGAAATAATTGTTCGCTTCAAGTGGTATCAGAGCCTCATTGGCTAGATCCTAGCCTTTGGCCGTATTTTTGGATTTTAGCCATTGTCCAGGGTTTCCCTGAATTTTTTGGTCTTTGGCCATCTACACGAAGAAGAAGAAAAAAAAAATCTACACGAAACATAATATATATATATATATTAAAAAAAAAGAAAAGAAAAATCGAAATCCGGGCTGCACCATCCTGTGCATCCCATCTCCCTCATGCCGCTGCTCCATTCCCTTCCCATCTCCCTCATGCTGCTACTCCACTTCCCTTTCACCTCCCACTCCATTTCTCCTTCCATGCACTCCTTCCATCCCTGCGTGCCCACCCTTCACTTCACACACCTCCACGCCGTCCTGCTCCACTGGCTGCTCCACATTCCCCCCTTGCGCATTCCCTTCACCGTCATCACCCTGCCTCCTCACCACTACCTGCGTCTGCTCCCTCCTCCACCCAACGCCTCCTCCACTCCCTTCATCTCCCTTTCATTGCTACACTTGGAGCCCCCTCCTCCCTGCCGCTCTCTTCTTCGGTGCTTCCTCCCACCTCCACCTCCACCACACCACTTCCACCATTCTTTGCCCTTGTTTTCCCTCACCCTCGCGTCCATTCCTCACGCTGTCACTCTCCACCTCCACCGTGCCACTTCCACCCTGATCTGCCCTCGTTCCCCTCGCTTTCCTTCCTCACCCTCGCATCCACTCCTAAACGCTGTCATTCCCAAACGTCGTCACTTCCACGACCTGCAAAACAAAACCCAAACACAAAATTATAATATATTATAAAACAATATATATATAATATATTAATAATGAATAAAGAACAAGAGGGAAAAATAAAGAATAAAAAAAAACATAAGTTAAAAAGAAAGAATTTAGGTCTTTGATCACCTCACGGTGGCTTTTAGCCATCCATATTCAGAGCTTCTCTGGTAAAAATTGGGTTTTGACCAAAAATTGGCCTTTGGCCATCTGAATTTAATTGAAGAAGTATTAATTCCACTCCAAATATGAAGCAAGAACGAGACGGAAAAATGAAGGAAAAAAAATTATGAAGAATAAAAAAAACAAAAAAAAAGAAAAAGAATTATCAACAAAAGAAATAAAAGTGGAAATGTTAAAAAACATAAGTTAAAAAGAAAAGTTAAAAAACATGTTCAAGGTTTCCTTGAATTTAGGTCCTTGACCTCACAATGGCGTTTAGCCATCCATATTCAGAGTTTCTCTGGTAAAAATTGGTTTTTGATCAAAAATTGGCCTTTGGCCTTTGAATTTCATTGAAGAAGTATTAATTCCAGTCCAAATATGAAGCAAGAACAAGAGGGAAGAGTGAAGAATAAAAAATAAAAAAAATAAAAAATTATCAACAAAGAAATAAAAGGGGAAAAGTTAAAAAACAAAGTGAAATAGCCCATGGTTTTACGAAATAACCCATCGTTTAACTTACACTATTTAAATTATAAACTAGTTTTATAAAATATGCTTTGAGGACAAAGCATCTTGAACCGGAAGGCAATGTAACAAACTTAAATAATAACAAAAAACAATATATATATATATATATATATATATATATATATATATATTAAAAATCAATAT
>LPNX011003882.1:0-55921 GCA_001517045.1 Pseudotsuga menziesii
AGATTGTCGCTGTCCCTCGGTCGAGCTGCATCCCTCGGTCGAGTGATTGAAAATGACGTTTGGGGCCCGCGCGGCCCCTATTTATAATTTTTTTTGAAAAGGTGCCTCGACCGAGGTATATACCTCGACCGAGGTCAATACCTCGGTCGAGGTATTTACTAAACCTCGTTCGAGGTTTTAATACCTCGACCGAGGGTTAAGAAATACCTCGACCGAGGGCTGAAAAGAACCTCTGTCGAGGGCTTCAAAAAACCTCGGTCGAGGGCTTAACAAGCCCTCGACCGAGGTACGTTTTTTTGATTTTGGCAAAATGCGCTTGCCAAAAAGTGTTACCCAGGTCCATGGATTCACCCCGCAACTAGTGCCTCAGGTCTCTCTGGGGGTCTCCTCACTGCATGGAACCCTAGAATGGTGAGATGTAGAGCATACGAGACACCTGCTGGCATTCTAGTCAAGGCCAAATTCCGTGGTATGGCTGATATCCTGGACATTATAAACTACTATGGTCCCTATAAGGATAGGGAATTCTTTTGGCATAGGATTAACCAGGATGGTCTTCTTCTTTCTCCCCATCTGATTCTAGGAGGAGATCTTAACTTTACCATGAACACTTCTCAGATCTGGGGGACTAGGGCTATCATCGATCCCCTTGCTTCTTATTTCCAGTGTCTTTTCAATTCTGTTGATCTCCTTGATATAGCTCCCTCCTCAGCAGGACCCACCTAGAGGAATGGCCGTGTTGGGGAACATGGGATCAGCAAGAGACTTGACCATTTCCTTGTAGCCTCCTCCCTGATCCCATCCCTCTTAACCCACAGGGTATGGACTCACCACTTGGACATTTCTGATCACTTTCCTATATGTTTTGAATGGAACAAACCTTTGGGGCCCCACAATTACCCCTTCAAATTCAATAGATCTTGGCTCTCAGACTAGGATTTTTCATCTTGGTTCACCAAGTGTTGGCACAGATTATCTCCCACCTACTCTGACTCGAGGCTGGATCTCCTCACTCAAAAACTCCGCTCTCTAAAACTTGAAGTCAAGGTCTAGATTAAGGACAAGTGTGCCCGGATGGATTCCAATATGAAGAGACTTGATAAGGAGATCAACTCTTTACTGTCCAATTCCTCCTTCGGTATCCTCACTCAAGAGGAGCAGAATTCACTGTCTCAGCTCAGATCCAAACAGAAGAAGATTTTGGATCACCACTTATTAACCTGGCAGCTTAAAAGCTGAACCAAATGGGCTCTTGAAGGTGACTCTAACACTAAATTATTCCATGTTGTTGCTTCTGGTAAGAGAAATCAAAACACCATCTAGTATCTTAAGGATGAGGGGGGTAGGTTTGTTGAGGACATCTCTGAATTAAAGGATATGGGACTGCAACATTTTGCCCATATATTTAAAGATGACAACCAGACCTGCCTACTAGAACAACTAAATGTTGTCTCTCATTATCCTGTTATGATCCCCCCTGCTGATGCTTCTTGCCTCACACGACCGGTCACTTTATCAGAGGTTGATTTTGCTCTGCACTCATTCAAGAAAGATAGGGGGCCCGGTCCTGATGGCTGGCCTATCGAGCTCTATCTCCACTTCTTTGACTTAATGAGTGAAGAACTCATCTCTGCCGTGGACTCTACTAGGGTATTGGGATGTATCCCTCCCTCACTTAACTCCACTTTTCTAACCATTATTCCCAAGAAGGAAAATCCTACATCCTTTGCCGACTTCAGGCCCATCTCCCTATGCAATCTTCTCTATAAAATGATTTCCAAATTCATTGCGGTGAGACTTAAGCCCTTCCTTGACTCTCACATATCCATAGAACAATCTAGTTTTTTAAAGAATCGACAGATAGTGGAGCCCATTGGTATTGTTCAAGAGGCCCTACACACTATCAAGACAAAGAACTCATGTGCACTTATCATTAAACTGGACCTGGTAAAGGCCTTTGACCGTGTGAACTGGACCTTCATTAGACTTATTCTGATCTATATTGGGACCCCCCTCCTTGCTGTAAATTGGATTATGGGTTGTATTTCATCAATAAATTTTGTTGTGCTCATCAATGGTACGCCATCTAATTTATTTCCTGCCTCTAGAGAGATCCGCCAGGGATGTCCCCTTTCGCCCCTGCTCTTTATACTGGTTATAGAGGGGCTCAGTCTTTTGATAGTTGATGCTAGAGATCACGGTCTAATAAAAGGAATTAAGATCTCGTCACATTTTTCCCTTACTCATCTCCTATTTGTTGATGATGTGATCCTCTTGGGTACTGGTACATTATTAGAATGGATGGCCTTTGACATCATCCTTAGCAAGTTTTGCAAGGCATCTGGGATGAACATCAGCTTGGACAAATCCTGTTTTCTCTATAGCAATGTGGATATTGATATTCGTTTAGAGATTTCAAAGGCTCTGCCATATAAGATTGAGCCTATTACTACAGGATTCATGTATTTGGGATATTTTCTCAAACCCTTGAGCTACAGGGTTCGGGACTGGCACTGGCTGATAAAAAAAATTGAACACAAGATTTCACATTGGTCACATAAGCTCCTATCATTAGGTGGTCGGCTGACTCTTGTGCAAGCGGTATTAACCAGTATTCCTGTTTACTGGATGGACCTTACTCCTATCCCGGTATCCATATTAAAAAAGCTCAGGAGTCTTGCTTTTGATTACCTCTGGGGCTCATCAGATCATAATCGTCGATTTCACTTGACCAACTGGCAATCACTATCTTGGCCTAAATATCATGGTGGATGGGGTATCAAGAATCTGCCTTGGTTCAGCATTGCTCTTAGGCTAAAGAATTTATGGTTGGTGCTCCATAATGATGGTTTATGGCACAGGGTTATTTTCAGCAAATATATTAAGAGATGCTCTATCGAATCTTGGCTCAGAGATAAGAATTTTCAGTCTCGTGGAGCATCTGCTATTTGGAGAGGTTTCTTGCTCACTCTCCCGTGGCTTGGCAGACATCTCTCTTGGCAGGTTGGCAATGGAAAAAATGTCCTTCTCGGTATCGATCCGATTGTGGGTATAAATAACTCCTACTTGATCCCTCGTGGACTCTGTGAGTATTTGGCTGATATGGATATTGTTACACTCGCTCAAGCCCGCAATTCTCTCCCGGATGCACATAAATATTGGTATACTACTAAGGAACTTGGTGTTGGTGGTAGTTGGAAGGAAGCATGGATTTCTTTTACCAGAAGTCTTGAAACTTGCGGCCTTCGTCTTATTGATTTACCTGATGCTCTAACTTGGTATTACAATAGATCAAGGGGATATGTATCTGCTAAGTTGATATATGACAATATTACTACTGCTTCTTCCCCATCGGAGGGTAATAGACTGTTGTAGGGTTCTTCCGGACAATCCGCAGTAGCCATTTTTGGTCGACGTTTCGATTCCGAATCTGGAACCATCATCAGGACAAGTAGTCAATAGGTAAAGCTGCAGCTCTGGAATTAAATACCGTTTGGAGTGGTTTTATAATTAAATTGGCCGACTAGTCCTAGGTTTAGGGAAATTAATAAAAAAAAAAAAAATTAGGTTAAATGCCATGTTTAACAATTGAAATATCTTTATTTTATTTTAATGGTTTAGGATTAGGGTTTAAGTTAGGGCTCAAAATAGGGCATGTTTCAAATTTAATTTATTTAAATTGTTAAAAAATATTTATAATTTATAATTTATAAAGGAACATGGGGCTGATATCCGCAACCAACGTATTCGCACCTCTGCCTTAGCTGAACACTCAGAAAGGTCAAAACATCATATTTGTCTTGAGGAAACATCGTTGCTTGCTCAAGAGAACCACTACTTTAAACGAAGATTCAGGGAAGCTATAGAGATCATCAAACATCCCAACAACCTTAACAGAGATGGCGGTTTTGAGGTTAGCAAAAGTTGGGTCCCCCTTATCAAGGGTCTAAACAAGTCCAATAGACAAGTCCAATCTTTCGAAACCTTAGCCTAGCCTAGTTTTTAAGTGTAGTTAATTTGAAGTTAATTTAAAATTAAAGTAAAATCTTTAAAAATAACTAAATAATAACTTAAATTAAAATTAAAGTAAAATCTTTAAAAATAACTAGATAATAACTTTAAAAAAAATAAAAAAATAAAAAAAAAATAATAATAATAATAATTCACTTATAATTCAAAATATTTTCAATATTTTAATAATTTAATTTATAAATTATAAATAATTCACAACAATTTATAACAATTTTAAAAATAAATTAAATCTAAATTATATTGGAAATTAAATTTAAAATTATATTGGGAATTAAATTATTTCATACTTAATTTTTAATAATCTTTTACACTATTTATAAGCCCTAATTTAAGCCCCTTTCTTTTCAAAAGAAAATTGTCAAATAATGATATTAACTTAATAATTGGTATAGATTTTATTAACAATTCATTTTATACATTATAAATATTTTATAACAATTTAAAATAAAAACAAGAATATATCATAAATTAAATTACTTTTAACATTAATTTTTATGCCCTATTTTTAAGCCCTATTTTAAACCTTAATCTTAAACAATTAAAATTAAATTAGGATATTTCAATTATTAACATTAACCAATTGTAAAACAAATTATATTTTGCTATTTATTAATCTCCCTCCCTTAAACCTAGGACTAGTCGCACCCTATTTTAAGCCCTAATTCAATTCAATAAGTTGATAAATAATTTTATTAACCTAATAATAAATTAATAATAATTTGTTAATAATTTAAATTATAAATTATAAATATTTTTTAACAATTTAAATAAATTAAATTTGAAACATGCCCTATTTTGAGCCCTAACTTAAACCCTAATCCTAAACCATTAAAATAAAATAAAGATATTTCAATTGTTAAACATGGCATTTAACCTAATTTTAAATTTTTTTTATTAATTTCCCTAAACCTAGGACTAGACGGCCAATTTAATTATAAAACCACTCCAACCGGTATTTAATTCCAGAGCTGCAGCTTTACCTATTGACTACTTGTCCTGATGATGGTTCCAGATTCGGAATCGAAACGTCGACCAAAAATGGCTACTACGGATTGTCCGGAAGAACCCTACAACAATTTATCTTACCGCAGAAATCTACAAAAAGGGTAATAGACTACTGGCTATTGTTTGGAACAGTCCTCTTCCCAAGAAAATATGTTGCTTTATTTGGCTACTTTTGGGGAACAAACTGTTGAACGGGGACAATCTACAAAAACGAGGATGGTCGGGGCCTGGTTATTGTATGCTCTATAAAAAGGGTTCTGAGAGTATTGAGCATGTCTTCAATACATGTACTTTCTGGAAAAATCTTCTCTCTGTCATCTTAGAACAGTTCCATTTGACTCCTCCTCTCCTATCGGATAATATCAGCTCCTTTCTGGATTCTTGGACAAGTTCCTTTTCTAAGTCCTCAGGTAATTGCTACATCCCTTTCATTGCTATGTGGACATTATGGAAAGCTAGAAACTCATCTATCTTTGATGGGAAATCTATCTCGGTTATCAGCATGCTCCATCAGATCACACATAGCTCGCAACTCTACCGTCCATCAGCTATAAAAACAAAAAAAACAAGGGATATTGGATCTGGACCCTCTCTTTCATACCCTTGTGGTTTTTTTAATGGTGCTACAGTTGATAATACTGGTGGGGTAGGATTTTGCCTACATCTGAATGAGGTACACTCTTATGAGTTTGCTTTGGGGGCTGGTCACGGTACCAATACTAGGGCAGAATTAATTGGGCTCTGGGCCCTGCTGCATACATCCCAAATGATGGGGTTACCCAAGATCCAAATATTTGGTGACTCTTATGTCATCATTAACTTGGTAAAGGGTACTACTTCCCTCTCACAGCCTGAACTTACTCATTGGTGTAGGGACATCAGGAAGATATGCACTTGCTTCCTTGAGCTGTCTTTTGGCCATGTTTACCGTGAACACAACCAGATAGTGGACAGCCTCTCTAAAAAATCCCTATCTTTTGCTCCGGGATCAGGATTCTATTCTGAATTTTATGATGGTCATTTGACCACACATGACAGGTTTATGCTCTTTTGAGCTCGGTGCAGGATCTTCTCTTTTATGGCACCTTGTGAAATGTATTGGAGCGGACTCCTTTAGATGGCAAAGCTATCTTCTTGGTTCACAGTATATATGGTCATAAAAGACATCACTATTACTGATGGAAATGTGTGCAGTTTCTGCTCTAGTCCCCTACCCACTCTCTTGGAATGCTACCCATTCATGATGTAACCGATTGGCTTTTACACAGCACTCATTATCTTGTATGTAACCCATATACTGGGATGGCACGTTAGATGCCCTTTGATTCAATTTGAATAACAAGGACAGGCTTTTTTCTTCTGAAAAAAAAAGGTGGATTTGTAGGAAGCCCTCAGTTTGTTGTTGTGTCATTTGTAACTTGGACCTACTTGCACAATGATGCCTCACTAAGTCTTTATAATGTCTCAAATTGAAGAAATATTAGAGTTATTGAACAATAATACTTATTTTGACAATTTAATCACGATCAACATGTAATGACCCAATTCTAAAATTCCAAACAAAGGAAGAATTTGGGGAAAATCGTCTTGACTAATCTTGACTCTAGGGGCTTCGAATCACACAAGAGGGTCTTGGATTTGGTAGGGAATGATGTGGTGAGTCTTAGGACCACTCAATAGACTCTCTGGTCACTTTATAACATGTTATAGACATCTGCAACTCTATTTTGGGACATTAGCAAAAATGGTAAATTTACTAGTAATTTGTGGTGCAATTCCCCCTAGGGTGTCAGCAGAAATGGCTCTCCAAATCCTATGTGACCCTTTACAATTTGTCAAAAAAAGTATGGGGATTGATATATTAGACTTCATTTACTTTCATTTTGTGTGGTTATGAGTTCTGCAACAGATATGTAAAGCTTCATATTCCAATGCATCAATTCAATGATATTTGCTTAAGGGAAATTACTTGTAATAACTTAACTTTGACTCATAAATTGTATATGTAATGGTTCATAACAGAGCATAAGGAATGTATATCATTAACAACATATCAATATCTCACCAACAACATATAACATCAGAGCCAATTCACAACACAGATCAGATATACAACTCCATTGAAATGGGAAACCAACACATGGAAACTAGTCACACCATAGCTTGGAAATGTGGAAATTTGCATATGAATTTTTGTTAATTTTGACTTACAGAGAGGATGGGAGACATATTACAGAGCCTTAAATCATTCATGCATTCTTGGGCATCAACTGGACTCAACAAGGTGCTACCACCTTTCACACAAGTACGTCATCATAAAGAAATATGGAAATATTGAAGTAGGGATTGAGAGAATGGGAGGAGAGATGGGTCACGAATAGTAGCAGCCTCCTATATGTAATAACAAAACTACATTAAGCTCCAAATGAGATTTCATGGTGGCCCCTTCAACAATCAACTTGGATGAGAATCTAACTCTCTTGAAATTGGCTCATAGCAGGGAAAGTGAGCACTCGTCATGAAATGGACAAGCTAGTGCTTTCCAAAATGCCTTTGAAGGAAAATTCTCAAATGATCAAAATCCATTCTCATTCTTCATGAAATGTTTTTATAACCCTCATAAGGTCCTCCAAGGTCGAATTCCCTCCCATGGGATTGCTCCAATTCATTCTTGATGTTTTGTAACCTCCATAACACTTGTCCTTCTCCTCATCCCTTCATCTTCCTCCAAATTCGAATTGCTTCCACCAAACCCCAAGTGCACCCTCTTGGAGTCTATTTTTATCCCTGACATGTGATATTTTCATAGGTCTGCAATCAAGTCTACAATTGGGTCTGATTTGTCATAGAATCTTCCATCATTGTTGTCATAAAACACAGGGAATCTCTCTCCAAGTGGCACCTAGTTTCTTCCTAGCCTCTTCCTCTTCCACGGGGAGTTATTCCTCTTCACCTATTCGAACCCTTGGGCTCATGACATGTTACTATGACACCTATTCACCTTCCAAAAACGTTCATACATTACTCATAATCTCGAATTTGAGGTTAATGGCATGACATGTGTAAGGAAGAATCTACCCACCCAAGGTCTCCATGAACCTCCAAATGTCCTCATGAAGAAATGCCACTTCATTTTCTCCATATTTATTATTTGTATGACCCAATTTAATGTGTAAATGACAAACTAAGGTTCTCTTGGGTCTCATAGCTCCCTTATTGCAATATTTAATGCCTTAACCTATATTAGGTGGGTGAAACATAGATAACTACTAGTTTCATTGGGATGGGGACATGACACAACAAAGAAAATCTCCAAGTTGTTCTAACTCATTTGCAGGATTTGAAATCCAAAGTATAAATTCTTTGGCATGACGATATACAACAAGGGAATCAACAGTCTGAATTAGTTCTTGTTCAAAACAACCCTCTCTTTGATATGAAGATGATTCCTATCAGTTTTCAATGCACAACCAAGTCAGTGAAATTATGTTAGAAGATGAATCCCCTCATAATCATGTTCAACATAGCGTTTTCAATCCCATCATCAGACATTGGGAAGAACTCGGGATCAACAAACACAAAGAAGGTATTGAACATGATAAGGAAGTGTAAATTCATATTATGGTTTATTGTAGACTAATCCAATTTTAGAGTTCTAGGATTCTTCAAGATGAGACCTATTCACCTATTCAAGGTGAACACCAGATCCAACATTGTCAGTGAATTGACCACATGGAAGAGTAGTGCTTTGATCTCCATCCCTGTTAGCATTGTAAGAAGTATAACCATTCTTCACATAGATGTTCAACACTGAAGAAAAATACAATATTGAATATTCACTATGCAGGGTGGATTCACTTCTTGGAAATTGTCAACAACAACCAAGAAGATATATATCATTCATTTCACAAAACCTAGTCTCAAGTTCTGACACAACTTGCAATAGAAAATTTTCCTTCTTCTCATATTGTAATTGGCACTGGGGAATATCATGAATATATAGCCATGCTTCAAGTTGAAACCCTATCAGTCTCACAAAAAAAAATCACAAATTTCTTCACTTCCAAAACAAGTGAGAGAGAACAACGAAGCAGAAACAAATGAGCATGAGCTACAACCAAATTCATATGCCAGATTCATAGTTGTAGCTAGAAAATAGAAAGAGAGTCATGTTCCAGAGAATTCATTAGATAATGGTATGTCTATTCTTGACACTCACAACCACCATGATATTTTCTACTCCTCACTTTTTTATTGACGGGAGGGAATGATGAACCATCAAAAACAAGAAAGAAAGAACAAGCGATCTTGAACTAGAGATAGAGCCATTTTCCATTGAGCATGATTTGGTTTGTGGTTAGCCTAAAACCACCCATTTAGTATAAGACATCAACCTCTTGTTTCTTATACTATACATCACTTGGTGGTGACCCTTAAACCACCACTTTTCATAAGGAACCTTTGATCCCTAGAGCCAAGTTCCAGAGAGAACTACTGAGCGAGAACTACAATTATCACCAAGTTCCAGAGTTTGTATTTATCCTAAAACCATAGATTTAGTAGAAGATGACAATTTCTATTACTTATGATATCCTTTTTTATTTGCGATCAGCCAAAAACCACCAATTCAAAGAGCAATTTTATTTAGAAGTAGATTCCAACTTTTTCTAGCTTATTTGGAAAATTTGGATTGTTAAGTTGGAGATGGTTAGCCTTTGGTAGCTTTCCACTTCTAGTTTTTTCAACCCTCTTTTCTTGGACTCACACATAACCCTTCGAATTGGGGGGGGGGGGGNATGTGAACAACCATGGGGATTCCAAGAGATTACTTGAGAATACAAACCCAATGGTCATCTCAATGTATTTATATGTAAATATATTAATGAGAAATATGTGATTCCATGCCTAATATCTTTTGTATTTGCTTGAATCTATTTATATATGCTTGTCTTCCCTCATGGGAATCCCAACATTTAGAAATAAACCAATTCTAGGTGTGTTAGATGTAGGTATATCAATGGATACCAAGGAGACATACACTTATGCCAAATTACAAATACATAACAACAATAGAAAATAACAAAGAAAACTATCAATCAATTTATGTTTGTAAGCTAAAGAATAACACAATTTTACATAGTATAATCCATTAGTTATTATACTCTAACTCGTATGCGAAGCAAAGAGACAAGAAACATCTCACAACACAGAGAAATTTCTCGCTATCAAATACATAATAAAGAAGTTTTCATTTACTATGATATAGAGAAGTAGAATAAAAATATCTCATATGATTGTCTTCTATGCATGGAATTGGGTATAAATAACTTGGTACATAGGTCAACCCCCAAGATAGTGTGCAACACCAAAAATACGCTATTTTCCAATATATTTCATTACATGCCCACTTTTTCAAGTGCAATATAAGAAAGTCACTAGCACATTTAATATGATACAACCAAACTATATGTTGGAAACCAGGATTCATTGGGATTTCAAGGGCTTAATAATGACTCAACAAAGTTGATACAAGTATGATGATAAACTTTAGGTTAATATTACGCAAGATATGTTCTTCAAATCATTATTTTAAAAATTTGTTGATGTGCGACATTGGATATCAAATATTAGATTATCTTGGTAATGAATACAATAACCATGCACATTTTCCATGTGCCGTCCTTCATTGGAATTAAAATTATCATTGGTACACAAGGAGATGATATTAAGTGGATGTTCCCTCTATCCAACAATTATGGAAATTGCCTCTTGATCTTTATGTTCTCCAATAATGAATTTTTTTGTAGTGTCTCTTTAGCATAAAGCTTTCTTGTTGTAGGTCAAGGGTGTGTTCAATTGTACATCATGGATGCATTCTACCATGTTCATAAAATAAATTAGAATAGCATTGTAATAATTTATCCAAGTGCTTCCACTCTCTTATGTAGAATTTTCTCACAAAAGGGTATAAAAGTCCTTACGATGATTGGAAATTACCACTTTCTCTTCCTTGTTTGATTATAGAAAAAGTAAAGCAAAATTCATAAGGATTTCATAAGTGTTTGATCTTTAGCAGGAAAAACTATCCCTAAGGGTGTTGTACCTTTGATCATTTTCAAATAATAGGCTTAGCCATATTTGATAAGTTAATATTTGATTCTTTTATTATCAATAGATTGCATTTTGATCCTAGAGTTATAGGTTTCCAGAGATGAATTCTCTACACGCAATGAATAGAATAACATCAAACTCTAGTTTATGGATGTAATAGTGAGATGGAAAATTTAAACTTGCATTTTCCTAGGAAAGAAAATCATTGTCCTTGTTAATCCAATTGATTAAGGTTCAAAATGTGTAACTATAAGTCACACATAAGTAAATGGTTCTTCTTCACCACACCTAAGATGAGATCTAGTTGACCATAGTCTCAAAAGATACATCACAATATCCTTTATCAGGATCTAAATGGAATAATTCATGGTGTCATAAAAAATTAGAATGGGTTTTTAACATCATGAAAATACCTTTGATTGTAGAGTTAGGCATTACAAGTTATTTCTCTCCTTGTTGGTTAGGTATATTTCTAGTGCTTCTTTGGATGCAATATTCAAGAATCTTTTTTCGGATGTATTTTGTGGTTACAATAATTGTAGAAATGAGAATGCTTCTTCTATCATGTAGTGCTCTATTCTTGTTTAGAAACTTGAATTTAGTGTCATTTTGTGTGGTTATGCTCAATGGATTATTTGGTGCAGCATATTTTACAATTTTCTTCTATCCTTGAGAGAATTAGTGTCGACAATGCTATTTGGAATAAACTATTCTCTTATTTTATTAAATGTTGTTTATGACATTTATTTTAGAGTGTGTGCATCAAACATCTCAACTCCTTCAAAATAGGCATGATCATCCAAAGAAATCAGTGACCAAATTTGATTCCAAGGTTTGTTGGTTTTCCCGATTAAGGGTTTCCAAGGTAAATCTATGTCTTTTATGTGTGAATGTCATGGTGTAATATTTGTTTTGATTTAAATAATATGTATGCTTTGTTTCTCTGCACACGTTTAAAACTTACACTTTTGAGCCAAGACATATACATTGGGTTGCTACCAAGCATGTGCTTAGATACCTTCAAGGTATCATTTCTTATGGACTTGGATATGCTTCCTTTAATGGACTGATGCTACTTGCTAATGCCGACTCTAAATAGGGAAATAGTATTGTGGACTGGAAGAGTACATCTGAATATTGTTTTATCTTGGGATCAATTATGATCCAATGGTTCAGCAGGAAGCAGGGATCCATAGCTCAAAGTACTGCAAAAGCAAAATATATTGCAACCAATAATGCTTACCAAGAATTTTTTTGGATTAGGAAGCTACTTGTTGGTTTGTTTAGTGAGAAGCTTGAGATTACTTTCATTCACTCTGATAATCAAAGTTGCATTAAACTCTTAGAAAACCCTAGGTTTCATGACAAATCGAAACAAATTGAGATGAAATACCAGTATATTAGAGACATGGTCCAGAGAGGTTTCATAAGACTTCAGTACATTTCTATTGATGAGTAGATAACATATATGTTGACCAAGCCTTTGTCCTTAACGAAGTATAGGTACCTCAAAGACAAGCTTGGCATGGCAGATAATTCTCCCTCGTTGAGAGGGTGTTAAAGTTACAACATCATGAGTCATTCTCTAATCCTATCTTGTGCGCTAGGATTGAACCTCCGATGTCAAGGTCGTACCTTAGGGAGCATGAGTTGGACTCAGGAAACTTGGAGTATAATATTGAGTTGGACTCAAGAATGACTAAGTATTATATGTAAAGGTTAATCCTCATCTGTTGAGTAAATTTCTTTGTATGTCAAAGTGATGGTGTTGTACATTCTTGTTTGTTAAGACTAAGGTCTTATAAGTCAATATAGATCCTCATGTGTTGAGAATCAAAGCATGAATGGTGTGTGGCGTACTACTAACCATGGTATTAGAGATGGATAATCTATTAAGTCTCCTCTAAAGACTGGCCACCTCTAGATTGAATTACTTTAGCATATGACCACTCAGAACGATAATAGAACAAGATGATCACATCATTGGAAAAATATAATTTATTGGATATGATAAATAAATTAAAGTTGGCACAAGTGGACCATGTAGATAAGATAAAAGATAAAGATAAGATGTGATAATATAAGAGAAAACTCAAATTTCTCACTTCAGTGATGTTAAAGAATTTAGTTAAATAAGAGAGAACTCAAATTGCTCACTTCAATGATGTTTACAAGAAAGAATTCAATTAAATAAGAGAGAACTCAAATTGTTCACTTCAATGATGTTAACAAGAAATACTTCAGCTAACAGAGTTAATTGGTTGTTAACAAAGAAGATCTAATTAACTAAGTGTTTGCATGACGACACTTGAGTTAGACTAAATACGACACTTGAGTTACTATACTTAAGTTACGACACTTGAGTTAACAACCTGACTAAGTGGTCTAGCATCCAATTGTAGGGTGAGTTCATCCTCAAGTAGGAAGTAAAATATTTAAACCAAGAATGAAAAGGATAGTGCACTTGTTATGCAGGATTTGATAAGATCAATGTGAAGAGTCAATTCTCTCGTGAAGGCATTCGCTATTTTGTGCATGTGACCAAAAATAGTGAATTGGCATTGTGCTTGATATACTGCTAGGTTCTTCTCTTAATCTACCTTCTCTCTTGCTATGATATCGCACCAGGGGTTCTTGGTATTTCTCTCTGATATTGCACAAGGGTTCTTGATGTAATCTTCTCATTGTGAAGACATTCTCTACTATATATCAATATACTAAGGAAGATTTTGTTGGGATTTTCTCACTCAAGTTATAGAGGGTTTCTCGAGGGTAAATTATCTGGCATCTATGGTTGTTTATGTTTCTAATTATTCATTGTTTTCAAGTACTATTGTAATTTTGCAATTAAGATAAACAAAATAACAATGAAGTATATACGAAAGAAGATTTTGCTGGGGTTTCTTCCCTCAAGTTATAGAGGGTTTCCCCAAGGTAAATTTGGTGTCATCTATGAATGTTTATGTGTAACGAACATAAATAAAGATAATAATTAAATAGTTAAATAGTTAATAGTTAATAGTTAGGTTATTAGGAAAAGACGTGTCTCCTCAACATCAAGTGTCCAAGCCATATTTAAGGCCAAGACATCATTGTAACCTATCATCTTTTATCTATCCAGTCATCAATATATATTTGTCCTATTAATGGTTTATCTAATATTTCAAGTGTTCTGGTAATACGAACGAATAAATATTCGCTTCATTTGGTATCAGAGCCTCTCGGCCCTCCATGATCCGGCCCTTGGCCACCCACTTCAGAGTTTCTCTGTGAACTTAGTCTTTGACCAATCTTGGCTTTTGGCCATTTTCAGATTTCAATTCACCTGGTTGCTCCTTACATCCCACATGTCATTCCTTCACTCACGCAGCCATTCATCCCACGTGCATCTAATCTACTCTCAGCCCTCATTACCACATCCTCACGGCCACCTTCCACACCTTCGTTCTAAACTCCCATACAATAGCGTCTTCCCTCCTCACTCTACGCAACCACCATCCTCACGCCTCCTTCAAGTGGTATCCGCTCGTTTCCTTACGCTCCATTCTTCTCCACCTCTCACCTTCTTCTCCACCTCTCACCTGGTCGAATCTCGCTGCTATTCCACTCTCCCTCTACCACCACACTCTCCCATCCGTGTTGCTCCACGCTGCTCCAATCCTCCCTCCCGTGCTGCTCCAGTCCTGTCTTCCGCGCTGCTCCACGCGTTGATCCATCTACTCACCTATTGCTCCATCTCTCTCACAGCCTCCTTCAGTCTTCCACACATCACCCATCCTTCATGTTTTCCGAGGTGCTGCTCCACAGCCGCCTAGCCTTCCCCTGCCTCGCACCATCCCATCTCCCTCCACACCACATCCTTCTCTGCTATGTCTCACTTCACTGCTACGTCTTCCTTCCCATCCATCTTCTCCACGCCATTCCACCATCTTCACCATGCCATTCCACCATCCACACTCCCCCTCCACCAGCGCCCTCGCTCTTTCTCATGCCCTGCATAGCTCCCTCGCGTAGCTCCTCCAGCTGTTGCGCCCTCTCCACGCCCCTACCCCCTACTCCCTCGTCTACACTACTCCCCATCCTCCTCACACCGCCAACTCCACCTCCATCCACCTTGCCACCGCCAAGCCATGACGTTGGCCCTTCCTCCGCGCTTCCGCCACCACCGCCTCCTCCACCACAAACCAAAACAAAAAAAATTATATATATTTTTAATATAATATTATATTATTATATTAAAAAGTATATAAATATAGTAGTTATTATATTTTGATAATATTACTATTATTATTATATATAATAATTTATTATTATATATATATATTATCATTTTTTTTTTTTTAAAGGACTTGTTTTTGGAAAACAATAGCAAAAATAAAAGAAAAAAAGAGTCAAAGTGAAAATAATAATAATTATTATTATTATTATTTTACTAAAATAATTATTATTTTTGAAAAAAAAAGAAAAGAAAAAAAAAAGATTATTTAACCTAATACAAAGAGACCAAAATCGAAAAAAAATGAAGACCATCTATAGTCTAGACGACCATCTAGTGTCGAAGAAATCAGAGATCATGGAATCTGGTTTGTGACTACAAATAGAGAAATTAGAAGCCAAGTTAAAGCACTATCGAAAAGACAATGAAGAATCACGAGACATGAATACAAAATCGGAAGTCGTGATTAAACTACATGAGATACGAGAAAAATTCCGACCAGAAAAATCATATAGAAAAATTGTGTGCGCAAGTTGAGGAATTAAAAGACGAAAGTGATTTCAATCAAAGATTAAAAAATCAAGATATAAAGAAAGAAAGAAACGATTACAATGCAAAAATAATACGCTTGAACAAAATCATTAACGACAAAGATGGAAAACTGACGCACATACGACAAAAATTAGAAGATCAAGAATCAGTGGTCAATCAGTATCGACAACAGATAAAAGTTATTCAACAACAAAATGATTGCTCTAAAAAGACACACAAGTTGGAGATTGCTAAGAGTAATAAAGCACTATCGAACAATTCCGAAGAAATTTTCAGATTAAGAAATCATAACAAGACATTAGTAACAAAAATTAAGAAGTTGAAAGGTAGCCGAAAGACAGAACAATCTATGGAAAATATTGAAGGAAAACTTCTAGACAAACAGGAAGAAAATCATTGTATCAAAAGACATAACGAAGATCTTAAGGAACAACTTAAGAAGTCTGAAGATGACAAAAAATCACATGTAGAAGTGATTAAGAAGTTTCATAATGATAACCTGCAGTTAGAAAACAAGTTGAAAAAGATACAAAAAGATATAAAAACTGATATTCTAAAAAGTGGGAAATGTCGAAAGATAACGGTACTAAGGTGATCAAAACTCTCAATAATAGATTAGTAGGGAATCCCAACAATTATGCTTGAAACAACAAATCAATTTGGGATGTATTGACCCGTCCGCATATCGGAAGTTATGCTCTACACTTAGCAATTTGTATCGACATGTTTCGTCAGCCACGACATCGCAAAGAACGATGCGATGACATTATAAGGCTTTGAGGACAAAGACTTTCTAAGAGAGTGGCAATGTAACAAACATAAATAAAGATAATAATTAAATAATTAATAGTTAATAGTTAGGTTATTAGAAAAAGACGTGTCTCCTCAACATCAAGTGTCCAAGCCATATTTAAGGCCAAGACATCATTGCAACCTATCATCTTTTATCATTCCAATCATCAATATATATTTGTCCTATTAATGGCTTATCTAATATTCCAGGTGTTCTGGTAATATTGATTGTGTGAACGAATAAATATTCGCTTCATCATGCTTCTAATTATTTATTGTTTTCAAATACTATTGCAATTTTGCAATTACGACAAAAAAAATTAACAATGAAGTATATCTATAGTTTGGTTAAGTGAATAGGAAACGATTATTCATTGAATGTTCATATCCTTAGTAGTACATATTTTATCCAAAATTAAGGAAGAGTGAGATACAAGAAAATCAATCCATCAGGATGGTTGTTCTACACATTAATTATTGAGATGGCCATCAACATCATGTTTCGTTTGATTACCTGCTTACAATAAAGTCAGTGTGGAAAACTAAGTAATAAGCACAAATGATCAAATTATTTTCTTGTGCAATCAAGTTAAAGTATTGTGACTACACGACACTAAATATTGGATAACTTGAGACAGAATGTCATTTGATAATATGACCTGCATTAAAGGTTGGCCACTACAACGTGCATCATGCCCAAGTGTTTCTACGCTAATCTACACCTTCAATCAAACAACCAAATCTATGCTACCACTTCCACAAATTATCATTAAACCTCTCATTAATGCAACTCCAATAGCCGTGCACTTAATCAAATCTCTAACATATTCCAATATCTTTCATAGAAACAACTAAATTCAATAAAACACCTATCAAAATTATGAAAGTAAAAATGCTAAGAGAAATAAGCTCAAGACAAACATTAATAAGCTCAAGAAAAAATATCTCTCGTGAAAATTTTCTACCCCTGATGTTATTTCTTCAACCTTTTTCTCTACCTCATAAATATTCACAAAGCAATGCATCACTATACACAAAATAGCAAAAAGGCTCATTTATTTGTAACCACTTCACAAACATAAGGATTAATTTAAGAGTAGACTCTAATCCCATTATTATTTGTCTCTACCTAAAAGAATTTCAGAAAGCAACTATTGCTATCTTGTAAAGAATAGAAAAAATGCTCATTAATTTGTAACTATTTTACAAACATAAAGGCCCATCCAAGAGTGGTCTCTAATCTCGTTATTATGAATATGTGATTAGTAAACATTCCCCTAGAAATTAGATTATATTCATATATGTGTGCATTTGTGTTTTTAATTTCAATATAAAAAATTCAATCTGCCCAGTGCATGTTTCAACACTCCATGCAACATCAACATTGAAGAATAGGTGAAGGCCAACAAGTAACCAACAAAGTGAAACACAACTACACCATCTTTTCCTAATGAACTCCATGGATAATGTGGAGGACATCATTCTAATAAATTGTTTTATTTCACCTTGTAAGCCATATATTAGTGCAAGAGCACATGCATAATGTACTTTTCATTCTCCTTGAAATAATTTCACATGCATAACATTTATGAGACAAGATTACTCGCAACAAAAGCTTTCGCTAAAAGTCCCTAATTGATGTGATAGCATTATACCCTAGGTTATGTAATATTAACATTGCCCTAGGTTATGTAATATTAACATTGCTGACAATTCTCGTGTTATGCCCTATGGTCCCTTCTTGTCTTGTGGTTTTTATCTATGTAATATTCAGGAAAAAAAATAAAAATAAAAAAATAAAAAAAATTCACTTCTAAATACTATATTGAAACAACATGATAAGTCCATCGTATAAATACTATAGTGAAATGGCATATTGGCATATCCTTATTTTATTTTATTTTAGATCTAAGGAAAGAAATAACTGATAAGGATCAACTAGGCGAGACCCAAGTTCACATCCGACTAGTTGCAAATATAAACCCTAAGCTAATGTTAATAGCTACCAAGCCAACACCCAAGAAGAAGCATACAACTTAGCAATGGTCAATATGTCCAAAGACACCTACTAATATCAAACTTCTTTTCCAAAAAAAAATCACAATTATCAAGCATACAAATAATAATAAATAAATAAATGTCATAGAGTGTAAGCTTCCAAAAAAAATCACAATTATCAAGCATACAAATAATAATAAATAAATAAATGTCATAGAGTGTAAGCTTCCAACATGGCAATGCCTACTTCGTGAAATTTCATTTTCATGATTTATAAAGTTTCAAAATGGAACCGACTACATTCTACATCCATTTCCACTTCAACAAATAAACTTCCAAAATGGTACTAACTACATTGTAAATCCATTCCATCTTAGAAGAGTTTCAAGAATATAACTGCATTTCATTCTCAAAATTTGAAGGGACCGTACACTAGGTTGTCGCAGAGACAAAAGATTTGAAATAACACATATAACCACCTCATCTTTCATTCACTAAGAGTTCAAGAAGTTAAAATTGCAAATTGTTATAATGTTGATGTAAACATATGAAATATAACTAACAGAGCGTATGCACTAACCAGATGAGTGCCAAGCGGCTAACAATGCCCACTTGAATCTTATAGAGCAATCAAAACGGTGTCTTAAAGATTTGCTGCTATTTATTCTATTTTATCACAAATAGAGAATAATATATTGCTTTCTTAAAAGAATCAAGCAATTCCAAGTAGCTTCTTGATATCTTTCTGCAAGCATGAAACCGAAATATTAGTAACTATTTATTCAGGCCATGCATCCCATTAATACACTACAATTTCTTACTCAAAAGCCTTTCAAGGTCAAATAAGTTTGTGTGAGAAAAAACCTAAAATTAATATAGGAAGAATATATGCATAGGTAAGATATGGAACTGTGAAAGAGGGTTTACTCAAGACCTCAATGCTCGATGGAGACGTGGTTGGCGCATATCGATCTACAACATTTCCATCTTTGTCCACCAGAAACTTAGTGAAGTTCCACTTTATGCTGTTGCCAAAAAATCCCACCTAAGTTGACTTCAAGAACTTGTAGATAGGAGCTGCATTACTTCCATTAACTGTCACCTACACCACAGAACTGCCACCAGGGATTCAAAGAGGAAACCAGATGAACTGGTCATTTTCAAATGAAACATCTAGCATAACAAGAGAAAAAACATGCAGAGCTGTAATTCAGTATGATACAGACCTTGTCAAATATGGAAAACTCTGCATTAAAGCGAGTGCAGGCAACTTCTTCAATCTGTGCATTATCACCTGGTTCCTGTCCACCAAACTGATTGCATGGGAAGGCTAATATTTCTAATCATGCAAACAGTTTCCAAGACTCCTTATATTGTCAGAAAGGTTTAGAAGTTCTAAAACAAAATCAAGATGTGAAGACTGGTGTTTACTCTGAAGCTTGGTAGATGCCATTGAACTCCTCAACATGTTCAAGTTTAAGGACTGTCCACTTTTTACATAGGCTGAGTTATATGTTCAAGTTTAAGGATTGTCCACTTTTTACATAGGCTGAGTTATATAGTTAATTTGGATTCTCAATAAAGTAAATTTAGTTTATCTACCTAAATATTTAGGAAGAATTTGAAACCGAAACAACCCATCAAGTTTAAGTTTGATAGTTTTGACAACTCTGTATTCCATTTTGACAATTTTAAAGCAGAATCGTGACCGTTTTATGGTTTTTGAGACCAAATTCCTGCCCTTTGCCCCGATTACAAAAGTAGATATTTGCGTTATTGTTAGAGGCCCTGTTAGACTGCATCACAGTTCACTAACTAACACACTGATTGACCAGATCTTAACAGATAATAGGGTATTGCGCTGGGAGTCGGCTTTCGAACCGACCATTTGCACCGATCGGACGACCGCGCTCGCGTGAGCGGTCACGTCCGACAACCGCGATCGTCCGATCGGTGCAAATGGTCGGTTCGAAAGGGCCAGCCATTGCGCTGCCGCTAAGTATGTGATAATAGGGTACTGCATGAACCAAGATCTTAAGAAGTGGGGAACTGCATGAACCAAGATAAAGCCACTTCAAGTGATGCAACGCTCAAATCAGGGCCACACAAAAACCGCACGTAACAGTTCTACAGCCCATATTTTCCAGGATGTTGAATTGCATAATCATGTGGTGTAGAATGGAAAGTAGAAGCCAAGAACATCTTACAGCTAAGTCACAGGGTACTCCTTTTAGGCAATGTGTCCTGCATCCAGTGTTATTCAAAAAACCCTTAGGATATGTGTGCTTGATTTATGAACCTATTTACTTTTTAAGATTAGAAACGCACTAAACTTAATCCATGGCAGGCCATTTGTTGATCTCTGGACGACTACTTCATCAATTGCATGTTTTCTTGCAGAAGTATAGAGGCCTAAGAAAAGGAAGGTCACCCTGAAACTCGCTACAAAATCCTTCCATTGAAGGGTAGAACAACTACATAATCTAGTGTGCTTTAGGTTTTAACCTCTATCAGAGGCCAAAAAAGAAAGGGGGGCTGGTTTGTTGATTTCTGGGCTCCTCATCCGTCAATTACATTTTTTTTGCAGGAGTATATATTCCTAAGCAATAAAAGGCAGCAGGAAACTCCCTAAAAATCTTTCCATCAAAGGGTTGGACAAGCACACAATCCAGTCTGTTTTAAGCTTTAACCTCTGTCAGAGAAAAGTAATCTCCCTATTAAAAATTCGACAGGCAGGAATTAAACCCCAAGGACCTGCCCCCATCTGGTAGCCTTCTTTACCACCGAGCTACAATCACGAAACGGGAAGGAACGAGAAATAGGGCTAGAGGATTTTAAGAAACCCTAAACCACCCCAGTCCCAGCACATATTGTACATATCAAATTGATCAGTAATACACAAATCTAGTGTCAATGCAAGAATTGGAGAACAGTAACCGAATGATAAATCGGCCAAATTGATCAGTCGCACACAAATGTTTAAATATGATAAAAACTAACAAATACTATAACGAAATGGTTGAAGAATACCTTGATCTTTGTACTTTGCATACACTTCACTCAGCTCTTTATAGTTAGAGGTAGTCAACCCACTGAATTCATAGAAAAAAAAATAAGTACCCGAATTAGTCCAGTTTATAAATGGGTATAACTTCACTAGCAGAACAAATAGGCCAGGATAATCCATAAAGCCCAGAAGATTATTCTTCGTTCTTCAAACATTTTTTTAAATCTATCATATAAAGGATATGATTGAACAAAATCACAGGCCCACAAGGCCTTAAAATCATTTTTTTTCTATATAATAACATGACTTTTAATCGGTATGAAATCATTGTTTCCAAACTGAAGTATAAAAAGAAAAATTACCATTGAGAGGCAACGTTGACAATGAGTAAAACCTTGCCCTTGTAGACACTGAGATCCACATCATTACCCCCTAATGTCCTGAATACAATTTAACACTATTGATTCAGGTCCTAAATTGTAAATGGGTGTGGATGTAATAATACAAGAGAAGCGATTCAGAGAAATAAATTAAAAAGATGATAGAAGCTACCTTGACTGTAAAGCCATAGACAGAGGAATGCTGCTCTGATGAGCTCCCAGACATGGCTATAAAGTTGGCAGAGAAACCCACACGGAAAATATTACAATCTTTATCGGTTTATCGGGTAGTCTTGGTTCGATACAAGAACGAGGGTGTAAATCCAGGAAGAGCTTTGAACTTGAGGGCGCAAGGATTGCAAGAGCGTTGGAGGGATTGATAGAGAAGGGTTGTGAAGATGGGTTTCACAAGAATTGAACGTGGAACATCTGAATAAATGCGGGGACACATTGGGAATCAAAACTAACGGACTAGATCAGAAAAATGGTGATTGAATGTGCAAAAAGAGCATAGGAATTGATTCACTCCCTAGTGGCTTCAATTTTGAGTGAAAATGGTATGGCCATGGGGCATCATCATTCAAGTTTAGCCCAGATTTCTTGGTAACTTGGTAGCAATGAGTTTTGACTAAGTTAGGTCCAGATTTCATGGTAACTTGGTAGTAATGAGTTTTTGAGGTCAAGTATTTATTATACATTATTGTTGGTGGTGGAGTGGTGGTTGTTGTTGTTAAATATGAAGATGATGATAACAACTCACTTATTAAATTATGATAATGATTTATAAGGATTATCACTTATTAAATTATGGTGATGATGATTATAAAGATTTTGATGGTTAATTTAAGAGGAACTTTTTGCTTTATAATAGTATCCTCTCTAACTGTTAAGAATATGTGTTTTTTTAATAGGAAGTCCCTCTGTAAAGGGAGCCTTTTGTCCCACAAACAAGGGGGGTCTCATACACCAATTTGGTGTATTGCTTAGTTATGAACTTAAAAATACATTATTATTATAGTAAGGAAATTCTGGATTGGCCTTAAATTGATTTTTGTTAGACTAGCCTAGATCCAAATCCTAGGCTCTATTAAGCGCCCCAAGGGATCAATCACTCTAGGTGCAAACCTCTCTTGACAATTTTTTTTAGGTGCAATACCTTGTGAGAGGTTTATTTATTGCCTTTTTTATTTATTGTTTTATTTATTTATTTATTAATATATTTGTCTTTGGATGAAAATATAAAATATGATTTTAATGGGGTTTGACTTTGAGTTTATTGCATTGAGAGGCGCTCTACAGCCCAGTATGGGGGAGATCTTGTAACATGATGTAACATTACTAACGTTTGTAACATGTCGGCAAAAAATAATAATGATAGTGAATATTATGGGCGAGATCTTGTAACATGATGTAACGTTACAATAATAAACACCAAGAAGTATCGCAAACTACATAATAAACACCAAAGAGTATCGCAACTTGGAAGCTTTGATGCAATAGGTAAGAATTTTAAATTTTATTTCAACTAAATCTAAATTCTCTATAGAAGGAGAGTACTAACTAATAAGAAGGCCAGAATGGCTAATATAAACAGTGTTTAAATAATTCAAAATACAATGCCATCTTTCAAACTTGCCAGCTCCCAGCAGCCATCTCCACCTGCTCAGTGCTCGCGCAGCCATCTCCAACATCTCCATCATTTTTCTCCTCCTGCCAGCATCACGCAGCCATCCTAACATTACATTGCCTGATTAGCCCTCTTCCTGTGTAGTCTAACTCATGCTGTAGAAATGTATTACAGTTGAACACGTTTATACCCCAGGTGTCTATACTTGTAATTCTGAAAGCGACGTCTTCAAATTGCGACCCTATATTAATTGATTCGTTTGAAAATGGACAGTTTTCTTGTCTCGTAATATTGAAACTGTGTATATCATAACGAAGTTTTAATATTGTGTAATTCCGGTCATGAATCGTAATAACTAGACTTGAGTTGTCCACATAGTCGATCTGAATGAAAGCCTACACCGCATCCACGCTTTGCTAAACCGAATGGGTACCTGATAGTTGTATTGCCGCGCATGTAGTAATCTTTTGGCAAATCTCATATTGTGAGAAAGATTAATATCACGCAGTCATCTCCAAGCCATCAAGGATTTGGATGTTTCGCAACCATGCGACACAAAACAAATATATATATTAAATAATATATTAATATATATTTTAATATACCTTTTAATATTTTAATAGCTTTTCAATGGAAGATGAAATATATATTAATATGTATTTTAATATAAATACATTGAAATATATATTAAATAAAATAAATTAAAATATACTTTTAATTTTAAAAAAATTAAAATTTATATTTAAATTAATATTTATATTAAATATAACATTAATATTAATATTAATATGATGATGTAAACTCATATAAAAACAGGTTTGTACTTTCAAAGATTTGATCCCTCGCGGGCTTGATAAAGCCTAGGATTTGGATCTATGCTGGTTAAATCCAATTTTAACACCAAATACTTTTCCTTCTTTCTTTTTATACTATGCCATATTTCCTATGCCACACCAATTGCATCAAGGATCTACTAATTATCCAAAAACCCAAACTATTCATTTGACACCAATTTTGATAAACACGGCTTGATTCTATTTGTAATAACATTATACACTAAATTGCATAGTGATATAGGCCTAAAATCATTAAGAGAATCGAGCTTATCACACTTTGGAGTTAAAGCAATGTAATGTCCCTACTTGGGATTTTGGAGAAAATTACAAGTTGGGCAAATTCAAGCTTAACTAGTCTTTCTTGGTTTGGTTCCCAACACCACCGAAACTTTCCAAATTTCTTGTAGAGGGATCCTATTGTATTTAAAACATCATAACATACCTCATACACTCAAGGGTCGAATCAGAAAACTCATTTGACATGTTATTCAAGTTTGCACAATTTTGGCCAATTTCGAGCTTTGCTAGTCATGACTCTAGGGGGTTCCAACTAACTCCAAATGGTCTTGAATTTGTAAATAAAGGATATGGTGAGTCTTATAACATTACAATATGAACCATGATCACTTATGATCTTAATTTAGTCTTCTACAACTTGATTTTGGGCTAAGAATAAATGGAGAAAATTTACTAGGAAAATTGAGGTCAAATTCCCCCCAAGGGTGAGAGCCAAATTGGCTTCCCAAGTCAAGTACGACCCTCCCAAATTTAATAGTAGAGTATAGAAATTAATATAAGGCATCATTGGTTGTATTTAATAATGGCTATTAGCTCTGTAAACTGGTTATAAAGCACAACATTCATATAACAACTTTCAGTGAAATTGCTTAAGGGGAAATGGTATTGATAGCTCGCTTTTGACACATGAAAAGTAGATTGAATGGTTCAGATAATGACATGAAATATAGATACCATAAATATAATACAAATGGATTCAACAAAATCATTAAGCATCATATAACATCCCTCATACAAGTCTGTTATAAACTCTTTCAAGCTTGAAGCCAATTACATTAAAACTAGTGACTCAAAAGAATGGGATTGCAATCCTTTCACACTGGAATTTCTTGGATTTAGAGATAAAGATAATATGGTCATGGAATTATAGAGTCATACATAATTTATGACATCGCAATTATCATCAAACTCATATAAAATTCCTTATGCAAATCTGATATACAACTCTTCTAAAATAGAAGTCAAATACATGAAAACTAGTTATTCAAGAGCATGTGAATGCAAGACTTCTGCATTGGAGTTTATTGGATTTCTATATACAGATAATATGGTATTTGAATTACATAGGAATACATAATTTATGTCTTCCCCATCACCATCAAACTCATAGAAAAGTCCTTATACGAATCTCTTATACAACTCCTTTAAAATGGAATCCAAATACATGAAAACTAGTCATTCAAGAGCATGGGAATGCAAGCCTTTCACATATGGATTTATGATATTTAGACTTATAGATAATATTTTCATAAGAGTAAATATCATAAAAAATATACCCAAACTTGGGAATCAGATATCCTCAGCAAAGTGCAAACACCACTCCAACAAGTGCACTTCGCAACATGAGAGTGTGGGGAATGGAGAAGAAGGAATGAGAGAATAGGGTGATAGATGAGAATTCTACTGTATGGACCTTCAACCTGCAACTAAAACACCTTCATTAAGCTCTAATTAGATTTATGAATGGCCTCTCCATCAACCAACTTGGAAAGGAATCCAACTCCCTTGGAATTGGTTCACAAGTAGAGAGAGTGAACACTCACCGTGCAATGGACAAGCAAAAGCTCTCCAAAATGCCAAAGTCCAATTAAAAAATGATAAAAAAAACTAATATCCTTACTCATCACATCCTTTTATTAAATTCATTAGGGCTCCTAAGTTCGAATTTCCCTCCATGATATTCCTCCAACTCGTCTTAGTGGTTTAGTAACTCTCATGACAATTATCTTCCTCGTCATGCTCCAATTCTTTCTCAAATTCAAATGGCTGCCTCTAACTCCCAAATTCGACCTATTGGTGGCTATTTTTATCCCTGTCATTTACAATTTTTCATATTTCTGAAATCAGGTCTGAATTTTTCCTACGTGTCATAGAATCTTTCATCATTTGTTGTCATAGAGTACATGGAATCTCCTTCCAAGTGGCACGCATCGTCTTCTAGTCTCTTCCTATTCCATGGGAGTTACTCTCCTTTAACAATTAGAATTCTTTGTCTCTTTATATTCTATTTGAAACCACATCACCTTCCAATAACGTTACATTACCCATGTTTTCGAATTTGGATGAAGATCATGCCAATTGTGTGGCAAATATAGTCATCTAAAGGCTCCACAAGCTTCCAAGTGTCTTCATGAACCCATGCCACCTTATTTTATTACCATTTATCATTTATGTGACCCATTTAAATGTGAATATGGTAAACTAAATTCCTTTTGGGTCCAATATCCCCTTATTACAAAGTTTATGTCTCCATCTCAACCTAGGGAACTAGTAGGTTGGTGGAACATTATTTGCAAGTAGTCTTATTTGAGAATTATTTAATTGGGGACATGACAAGCAATACAATTTTCATTTAAAGCACTAGATACTTGTCCTTCTATCCTTGTCTCCTCCACAATAACCAATAATTCATGACCCAAAATATCAAAAAAATATAAGAAGAACTCAACTATCCACCCATCTTGGCCAAGACTTTTTGACTTAGAAAAACCTTCTAGTATATTTTTAATCTCATTCAATGTCACCTGATTTTCAACATTTTTTCCTTCTTCCTCAATTAAAAAACTTAGGGTAACATTGTATAACATGCATCTAATCCACCATGGATCCCTAAATATATTCTAAAAGTGCTCCATAATTACATTTTCCAAATTATTTTTCCCAAAAATACTATGACCATCACAATTTGTTAATTCTCATATAGAGTTAACAATCCTTGTATGTTCAACAAATCGATGGAAGAACTTAGTGTTTTGATATCCCTTTTCAAACCAAATGGATCTACGTTTTTGGTGCCAAGTTTCTTCTTCAATATTTGAATTTTTCAGCTTTCGATCCTCTTTAGATATCATAGTCTAATCCTACTCCGAGAAAACACCACTCATATTATTATTGTATATGCTAACTAATTCCTCTTCATTTCTTATTCGATCTTCTTTCGATCCCTTTTTCTTTTCCTTTTCCCATTCAATAACCATTAATTTTAAATATTTCAACTTCATAACAAAAAAAATCATAGGTGATTCTTAATTCAAGTGTGATAAACCAGCATAGATCCAAATCCTGGGCTCTATCAAGGGCCACGAGGGATCAAATCTTTGAAGGTACAAACCTGTTTTTATGCGAGTTTACATCATCATATTAATATTAATATTAATGTTATATTTAATATAAATATTAATTTAAATATAAATTTCAATTTTTTAAAATTAAAATTAAAAGTATATTTTAATTTATTTTATTTAATATATATTTCAATGTATTTATATTAAAATCTATATTAATATATATTTCATCTTCCATTGAAAAGCTATTAAAATATTAAAAGGTATATTAAAATATATATTAATATATTATTTAATATATATATTTGTTTTGTGTCTTATGGTTGCAATACATCCAAATCCTTGATGGCTTGAAGATGGCTGCGTGATATTAATCTTTCTCACAATATGAGATTTGCCAAAAGATTACTACATGCGCGGCAATACAACTATCAGGTACCCATTCGGTTTAGCAAAGCGTGGATGCGGTGTAGGCTTTCATTCAGATCGACTATGTGGACAACTCAAGTCTAGTTATTACGATTCATGACCGGAATTACACAATATTAAAACTTCGTTATGATATACACAGTTTCAATATTACGAGACAAGAAAACTGTCCATTGTCAAACGAATCAATTAATATAGGGTCGCAATTTGAAGACATCGCTTTCAGAATTACAAGTATAGACACCTGGGGTATAAACGTGTTCAACTGTAATACATTTCTACAGCATGAGTTAGACTACTTAGACTACACAGGAAGAGGGATAATCAGCCAATGTAATGTTAGGATGGCTGTGTGACGCTGGCAGGAGCAGAAAAATGATGGAGATACTGGAGATGGCTGCGCGAGCACTGAGCAGGTGGAGATGGCTGCCGGCAGCTAGCAAGTTTAAAAGACGGCATTGTATTTTGAATTTTTTGAACACTGTTTATATTAGCCATTCTGGCCTTCTTATTAGTTAGTACTCTCCTTCTATGCTAGAGAATTTAGATCTAGTTGAAATAAAATTTAGAATTTAAAAGAATTTAGATCTAGTTGAAATAAAATTTAGAATTTAAAATTCTTACCTATTGCATCTAAGCTTCCAAGTTGCGATACTCCTTGGTGTTTATTATGTAGTTTGCGATACTTCTTGGTGTTTATTATTGTAACGTTACATCATGTTACAAGATCTCTTCCATAATATTCACTATCACTATTATTTTTTGCCGACATGTTACAAACGTCAGTAACGTTACATCACGTTACAAGATCTCCCCCATACTAGGTTGTAGAGCGCTTCTCGGCGCAATTATTCAATTATTCCCTCACCAATGTTATAAAATCTTTCTCCTCTAACGAAACCTAGTTAAATTTACAAGGATACTATACCTTTTCCATTCCATCTACAATTTGTAAAACCAAAGTTAAATGATCCAATGTCTTTGTATTGATAACCCAGGACCTATATCTATCCACAAAAGAAACTAATTCCTCGTAAATAAAAAATCTATCCAAATGTTTCGTAATACCATATGCTCCCAACCTACCATTCCTCAATGTCGTAACAAGAGACATAGGTCCCAAATCAATTAATTTTTCTTCCTAAAATAGTTGAACAAAGAAAGAAACCAAACAAGCCAATCTGGAATTGTTACCCCAGAATTTCCTTCATGACTTAGTAAAATCCATATCCCCACCTAGAATCACATTCCTTTCCTTTAAAATACCATCATAATCCACCTCCTCCCTGAAAACCTTACAATTTACATATGTACCATACAAATTTATTAGTTTTAAATACATATCCAAGTCCTTTATATATCCTTCCTATAGGATCCTTGCAGGGGACAAAAAGGGAATAGAATTAGTGATAATAGGATTCCAAGCAAAAGGAACTCCCCATGACTACCCAACCAATTCCATAGTACACATTTTCTAATCCCCAAACAGTATTGAGAAACCTTCCCTAGCTTTCAAGCCACAAACCATTGTTTCCTGAACCAAAATTACACCAAGATGAACCAATTCGAAAATCCTACGAAGGGCAACAAATTTAGGAGCCCCTTCAACTCCTTTGATGTTTAAAGAAAAAATAATCATTGTTTATCCTGGGCTAGGGATTTTTTACCTTTAAGAGCCCTCGAACCATTAGTAACATTCCTCACACGAATGGAATATGGATCTACAGTTTCCAAAATATTTTTTGAACTATGGTTTCTAATATGTGAGAAATTATTCATCGGTCCCTATTTACAACACCTTTATTATCAACCACTCCACTCATATTCAATCTCTTATTATTAGCTAGGGAATGTGAAGATACTCCTTTAGTATCAATATTTTCATTACAAACATGATTTTTAGATATGGCTCCATTAAAATCCTAAAGTAGTGTCTTGTTCAATACATATTTATAAGACATGATAAGTGAAGTAAAAACCTCTTCAAGTTGAGAACCCTATGAGATTCTACCCAAAAATATATCATCTCTAACTACAAATAGATTTTTATTACCCTCATCACTCCCCGAACACAGTTTAAACACCCCCCCCCCAACTTTCAAAAAATTCACCTCTGCATATACCTTCAACATTCAAAAAAACCCTCAGACCCTTTCAATTCCACACCCAAATCCAAATATGAAAAATCTACATCTAAATCTTCAATAGGTAATTCCTATGTAGGTCCAAAATCTTTATAATATTGGGCCATATGCTCATAGTATTTTTTGTTACTGATTGTATAGGGAGACTATTTCCTACATTTGAGGATTTCACTACTAACACTATCCTCCAAAGAACCATTTGACTTAACCCCGAAAATTTTAACATCAAAACTTTTAAAGATTCACATCTCTAAATAAATCATATAATAATATAGAGAAGGAGAAACTGTCTTTTACTTTCTCAAGAAAGTGTTTTCCTCGGGAGAGCTCATATTTGAATTAGTAGTACTTAAAAAACCCTTCTTTCCTTGGATCACGAAAAACAACTGACACGCTTTTTCTAAAGTATTCCACCTCTACTTCTAAGTATGTGAGGTCTACCATAAAAACACTAGGCCTCTCCTCTGATCTACCAGTGCATTCCCATCTTAAATGACATGTTTGGCAGAAAAGGTAACAATAGAATGGTATTCCCCAATAGTCCAAATTTTGTATATATATTTCTCCCCTCCATTCAATTTCCATTTTGTTGGACCTAAGTAAAATATAAACAAGTTTTATTTCTAAGATGGAAAACCTGGTCGCAGTGTGAGCAAGGTTGCGACGAAGCACGGGTTGAAACGGTCGATTCCGACAATTTTGACAATTTTGGGGGGAAAAGTAATTGTGTTAATAAATTTTGATGGAAAATTCAGTGAGTTAGTTAAAAGGGTTGTCCACTTTCGAGTAGTGGGAAAGGGATGTAAATGCAGTCAATAGAGCCTATAAAAATATAAAGGGTTGGGGTTTTGGGGGGTTAAGTTCTGATCAGTTCCCTTCAGTTTAGTGATTTGATTTTTGTGTTGTTCTATTTGGTCAAGTTTTGTATGGAGAAGAATAGATGTTGATGTGAGGAAGAGTCTGTAATGGTAGAAGACAATGTGCATTGTATGAAAGAGATGACTAAGAGTCAATGAAGTATCATATATCCACAAGTTGTGTACATGGACTGAATGTAATGGAGATTGTGGAAAGATGTCTGCAGGTTGTGTGTGCAGACCAAAGCATTCAAGATCCGACTCTTTCTAAATAATGAACACTTTTGTGGTTTTTCTCGTATGGGTTTCCACATTAAAGTTACTATGTCTAATGGTACATGATAATTGTGTGAATTTTTTATTTTGTGTATTGTTGTGACTTATGATAACATGCTAGCTTCTAACTAACTAATTTGAATCAACAAGGTTTAATAAATATTATGTATATGTTGTGATTCTATGCATGGTTCATAACCCTCTGTTTATAAGTATGTGTGATGACCTTTCTATTGATGTCTAGCATGATAATATCCCATTTACCACTGTGGAAGCCTATTTCCTCCAACTCCTATATGTATCTCGGGTGAGAATTCACTTGTGTCGCAATTGTTTCTGATGGGGTTAAACCCTGTCGAGCTGGTACCTTTAGGTTTTGTTGGTTAGATGGAATGTTGAACCTAGGATAGTCAAAGATAAGCCAACAAATGGTTTCATTGTTGGGACCAGGATCGTTGTGAAGGGGACATGTTTTGGCACCGAACGAAGCCTAAGATTCATGATTAGATAAAACAAAAGGCTTAGGAATTTACGCAAGAATAAAATAAAGAGTCGTGAATGGAAATAGTGGAATGGTTACAAATGTATGTTTAATCATATATCCATGATATTTTCTTCAGTGAATTCCCTTTTATATTGTACAAATGGTTTTCAATATTAGCACTCCATAAGAGAAATTTCCAAGGAGGTGAACCTAGGGGTTGGACACCTCAACTGATCCGGCGGCTGGAGAGTGTTAATAATTACATCTCCAGGGATGTTTATTTTTTGGTCGAAAACATTTTAGAAGGGTACATTCCTGAGATCATTGTGGATACTATTAAGTGGTATAGTGATACTAAGAGAGAATTTATCCAAGGTCCTGGAGAGGAAGATACCTGAAGTTCTTAAAATTGTGGATTAAAATGGAGGTCTATGAAAGAGGGATTTTGCAGATAGAGTCTGACAAGTAAAATCATTGTGCATAGAGAACATGGGAAGAGTGAGATGAAATGTTCCAAGCTGATAGTGATATTGATGAAGAGGATGGTCATCTAAGGAGTGGAAGAAGAATCCGATCAGATAAAAGGAGAAGGACTACAACAACGAGAGAAAGTTGTAGTGTGACCGAAAGAGGCCCACTATGAATTGGTTCCACAGCTTGACGAGGAGTCTTGCGACGATGAAGAGGCTTCAGATCCATACCAGACCCAAGACTATGACATACCTATGACTCCCCGTACATCTTTGGTATCAGAGGTAAGACTTAAAATGTATCAAAGTGTTTTTTGTTGAATCAAAGTAATAGGAATAGTCAATATAGTAGTCAAAAAGTTCCTATTAGTGATCCATCTAATTCATATTCATCAGTAGCCCAAAGGAATAAAATGGTTGGGGACGACATGAATTTTCTTATATTTAATGAAAATATGTTGGAAGACCTTGAGAGACACTGCTTTTTGTGTGAAGTTGTTTGGACTGTGTGATAGGTCCAGGATGAGGCGATAAAAAGGGCTCAAATGATTGCGTCTTTTAGGGGTCGTGCTCTAGATTGGTATATGAAATTATATGTGGTTCCCATAGGAACCCCTCAGAATTCTTTAGATCAAATTCAAACTATGTTAGTAGACTATTTCAAGAATCCTAAATCAGTTTCGCAATGTATTACAGATTTGAAGGTGATTAAGCAAGCACCAGGTGAGTCTGTTTGGGATTTCGACAAGAGATTCGATACCATAATCGCTAAGGTATGTTTTCAAATGTCCAATGTTTAACATAAAGAGTGGTTTATTTTTGCACTGTTACCCCACATTCGTGTTCCCCTGATGCAACAAAATATAACATCCCAGATAGAAGCTTTAGAAATTGCAATGAAATTAGAAGTGTCACCAGTCAAAGAAACTGGTACGGGAATTACACAAATTCAGTCGCAATTGGCCAATATGCCACTGCTTATCCAAGATATCAAGAAGGGGATGGAGATTCATGAATATGTCTAGTGCAATAGGTGTAAAATAGAAGGTGATCATAAGGATTCGTGCCCATTCTTTCTGAACTACCTTTCTTCGGGTGCTCCAAATCCATTAAGTTCACAAGGGATGCCATGGTGTGGAATCTGTCAAACCAAGGAACATAGTTTAGAAGAGTGTTTGTATTACAAAAGATAGTAAGTACACCTGCTAGTATTTATTATAAATTATGTCAATCTATGGGCCACAATCAAAAGGACTGCAAGGTGTACCAGTTGTTGTAGGAAAAGGAAATGGATACCTATTTGATGAAGAATTACAAGTAAATGCAAGTTGAGAGATCACATGCACAATTACCTCAAACTAGGGGGGGGACAGTAATTTTATACGTAAATGCAGATGAGGAGGATTTGGTCGAGGAAGAGGTCATTTCATCTACTATAATTATGGACAACCAAGAAACTATGTCAAATATTGTACAAGTCCTACATCTACATTTTCATATTGTAAATCATTGGATCATACCATCGAGGAATGTCCACATCTTATCACTAAATGGCAGGCCAAGGTTACCAAGAATAAAAACCAACCCCAGAATGCAAAACAGAATGTTTGAAAGATTTTAGGAGAGCCCTGAGACAAACTATCGACTATCACTGTGTTAACCAAAGGAGGAACTTTAACTAGAGATGATAAAGAAGAACCATGGAAAAATATGAGAATACGACATGCAACAAAAAACAAAGTGCCATTTGAGGTCCAGAAAGAGAAAGGGGTCTTCTGAGATGCATGAAATGAATTTATGGATAGGAACCGTGCCTCGAAATTTGCTATTCTTCCGGTATTTGATGAAGGTCCAGTCATCGACATGCCTCAGATATTTGATCAATTAATTCCAAAGAAGTTGATGGAACAAGTAAGAATTCTGATTTTTTTTTTAAATTGTTGGACGTGGAGCCTAATATTCTAGATTCAGAGATGTTATTGTTCAGTTGTGTTTGCACCCCAGTTTTACCGTACACTCGAACCAGCACAGGGGTGTGGGGGCCAGTGGGCCCCCTACAAGGGGTTCAAGGGATTCTCCCCAAAAATCATTTTCTTGGGATGTTTGTTGGCCAACCATTTATGATCCCATAGTATTGGGTGACCCGTGGTTTTTTCCCATGGTAATTCCCCTATAAAACGAAAGCATCGTAATACGGCTATGTAGCATTGTAAAACAATCTCTGTGAGAGAGATTGTGAGAGATTGAAGAGGAAGTGCAACAAGTTTGTTGCAGGTTTTATCCCTTCATTTTGTTGGATGATATAATAATAAAAGGACTGGAAATTTATGTGGGTGTGTATCCCATCTTGGGTGAACTACGTTATATTGGTGTATCTCTTGTAATTTGTTTATGTTTTAATATTTGCATCTTGATTAATTTTATTGCTCTACGATCCTGTTTTTATAACAATTAGTATTAGATCCAAAATGTCTATTTGGATGGTAAACTCGCATGAAATCAGGGTTCCTGGTTCGATTGGGAGCAATGGCAGAAGAAGGAAAGTTTAGGGTTGAGAAATTTAACGGCCCAAACTAGCAGTTATGGAAGATGCAAATGGAGAACTATATGTACGAGAAGGATTTATACCTACCGTTGGGAGGAAAAACAAAAATAGCTGACAGCTATGAAGGAGGAAGAATGGGAGGTTCTTGATGGAAAGGCACTAGGAACAATATAGTTGTGCTTGGATTAATCGGAGGCTTTCAGTATTTCAAAAGAAAAGACAATGGAGGGTGTGATGAGCGCATTGGCTAAGCTCTATGAAAAACCCTCGATTTCCAACAAGGTATTTCTAATGAAGCATTTATTTAATATGAAGATGTAAGAAGGTGGATATATTGTTGACCATTTAAATGAATTTAATACAGTTACTTATCGGTTAAGTTTTGTAGGAGTAAAATTTGATGATGAGGTTAGGTCTCTTCTAATCTTGTGCTCATTTCCCAAAAGCTAGAATGGATTGGTCATGGTTGTAAGTAAATTTGTCTCTGGTTCAAACACTCTTAAATTTGATGATGTTGTTGGTGTTATTCTTAGCAAGGGAATGCGAAGAAAAATCACAAGTGAGACATTAGGTATTGCGTTGATCGGGGAGAGAAGGGTAGGACAAAGTGAGAGAGGAAGGAGCCCAGGTAATCGTAGAAATTCTAGAAAGGGAAGATCCAAGTCCGGACTAGGAAAGATAGAGAAATGGAACTATGGTAAGAGAGGACATTTGAAGAAAGATTGCAAAGATCCAAAGAAGAAAGGAGACAAGAAACAAGAGACAACTCAGAAAGATAATGTAATAGGTGATGTGTTACAAGATGCTTTGATTCTTACATTAGATAATACTAGTGATTACCGAGTAATATATCTAGGGGCTTCATATCATGATACACCCCATAGGAAATTCTTTCATGATTATGTTCCAAATGATTTTGGACATGTTTTATTGGGGGATGTCGATGATCTAGCTCATTCACAGGTGCACGGCGGGGACAACAGTTCGACCGAATGAGTCAAGCACTATTATGGTAGAATCTTAAAAGAATAAGTAAAGCAAGAAATGCACTATATAGAAAGAAAGTATGCACATAGACAATACGCAAGAATTCGAACCAATTTCTATTGATACTTTTTCTCCGTGAAGGTTGATTAATGTATACTACAATAGTGTACATGTTTATATAGAATGTTGAGACACTTGGGTTATTACCCGTTATGTTCAGTTACAAAAGAAGTTATAACGGTTTAGAAGTTCAACCGTTATAACGGTTTAGAAGTTCAACCATCACAAATGACTAGAAAATAGAGAAAAACTTTGTTGATGTTCGATAGTCGTCAGTGTCGACAATGCATGTAGAGATGTTGTATGTTGAGCGCAACCCTGTTGAGATTGTCAAAGTCGATTGTGTCGAGATTTTGAGTTGTCGAAGCTGATAATGAAGCTATCGAACCAATTAAAGTAGTCGAAGTAGTCGAAATGCTAAACTTTGTCGAAGTTCAACAACATGCCAACTGTGGAGTGGATCATTGCTCCTTCCTTAAAAAACAATGGTCTCCATTTTGTGCTCATTCAGGTGAGTAAACTTGTTGGTTATTTTAGTAGTAGAGTACCATTTTCCTTGCACGAGGATTTTTCCATCTTTAACGACTTGAAACAAGGGAATAGAGTTTGTCTTTGTATGGCGTACATACATTGTCCCACAATGGTGTCACAAAGAAGAGGTTCCTGAACATCTAGATGGATGGATGTCAGTTCTATTATCTACAAGTCGTTATGTTCCAATGGAGCAACCAAATCCGGTTGTCTATTAGTCGAATCTGATTATCATTGTAATAATGAAATATGAATAATAATAATATATTGGATGATTTAATAATTACAAGGGAAGCTCGCCTTTATATGCTTTGAGTATGTAAAATGAAGGGTTACACCCTTTCATAAGATAATTAACTAATCTAAATAATATTTTATTTTATAGTTGTTACATTGCCACTTCCTTTAAGGAAGCTTTGTCCTCAAAGCTTAAGTATTTTCCTAGTGTCGTTATTCATTCTGACTCAGTGTCAGTATTAGAATCGGACGAGGTCTCTTGTGCAAAGACTTGCACTTCCTTTCCATTGATGATTTTGCACTGTATTGTCTCATTATTCCTACATTTATGACCAGGGGTCCAATCATCACCACAACGACGACATGTGTTTTTCTTCTTTTTTCTATTATCAGCGTAACTGTTAGATGACTTCAATCTATTTTCCATTTCATAGGCATATGATTGAGGTTTGTGGCATTGATGACCGGGTGACCAAGTATCTGCACAGTACCTACATTGTGTCTCGTTTTCTTGCCGATAATGGTTATCGCCACTTATTTTAATTCCTTCCAATTTGCGTTCTGCGGTGTTTGCTTTATGTCTTGCCACTTCTACGTTAGGTATGTCATGCAACTTTAACTCTTTTTGGAGGTATGGTTTAAGACCCCCTAAAGAGGTTTTGATTCTTTGCTTTTCAGACAACCCAACTACTTGTGTTGATAAGGATTCCCATTGATGAGTGAATTCCTCAACGTTTTCGACTTGCTGGAGTCTGGTAAGTTTACAGAAAAATTCATCTTCTTTGATTCCTTGAAACCTATTAAAAAAATCATTTTTGAACAAGTTCCAGGTGTAGGTAAAATTATCTCTCTTCCACCATAAGTACCAATTATAGGCGTACCCTTCCATATGCATTGATGCATATTTCACCTTCTCCTCGTTAGATTGAATGTTGTAAATGTCGAAGTATTCTTCTGCTTTGCTTAACCAAGCCACGCATTGGTCTTCACTCCCGTTGTATTTCAACAACTCTATTTTTGCCTTATGTGGGTACACTTTGTAAGGACGATGTTGATTTCCTTTTGCCTTATGGTTTGATGGTGGCTCGGAACTACTGGACAATGAAAGTGACATATCTGAATTGCTTCATTGTTGGTGGTGACTTTTAGCTTTTTTATTCTCTACTATTTTACTTATAGTGTCTATTTTGTTGTTTAATCGTGCCTCCATATCTAGCAGTACTTGTGTTTCTATCTCTTGCTTAAGCGTCACATTGTTAATATTTATTTCTTTTTGCAATTCTTCTTGATTCTTTGCGAGTGTTTCCTGGGTGGCAACATGAAATGAGGCATCTAGCATGTGTGGACCGCTGACTTGGCCCGAACTGGGTATGAGACTTTGTAACATCTCAATTAATGTATTATGGTGAACTGTGTCATGGTGCTCATGTTCTATGTTAAGGTGTTTATGTTTTGCGTCACGGTACTCATTTTGTCATCCACGTCTTTTTGTTTTTCATTCAGGATGTCAAGTTTGTCCTCGAGCCTTCTTTCTAGTACCAAAACAAGCTCGTCTTTCAGTAATATATTGTTATTTTGCATCTTTTCCTTCAAGCCTTCTTGGTTAGCGACAATGGACTTTATGTCCTCCATTTTTTCAATCTTCTCTTTTAGTTCCTCCATGGTCTTGGACCTTGTATATGGAGGTGTGTATTTCGGCGCTATTTTGGCTTTGGAGGTGAATTGAATAATAATATATTAATTAGTTAATTAATTAATATTATTATTATTAATTTTTATAAACTATATAATTATTTTGGGATATAGTTTTTTTTTAGTATATAATAATATTATTTTAAATAATAATTTTTATAATTATATTTAATTTTATTATAAAGTTTGGTTAAAAAAAAATTAATAAAAATAATACTATATAATAATATCAATTATTAAAATTTGTTGTGATAGGGTTTAGGAGCATGCAGCCGTGAGTGGAAGAGGAATGCAGGGAACGACGGCGTGGTGGTGGATGACGGTGTGGAGAAGGCGGCGACGTGGAGGAGCAAGGTTGGGGGTGGTAGAATGTAGGGAGCGACTGCTATGAGGTGACGTCGCAGTGAGGAGGCGGGGGGCGGTAGAATGGAGGGAGCGACTATTGTGAGGTGATGTCGCAGTGAGGAGGTGGCACAGAGGATGGAGCAAGTGAGATGCTGGGGAAAGGAGACGGGGATATGGAGGAGGGCAGATGGGGATGGAACACGCAAGTGGTGGCGTGGGTGAGATGACGGCAAAGGGTGTGGCGGAGGAGTGCGCAAAAGTGGAGATGAAGAAGGGTGGGTGCGGAAGTTTGGAGGGTGTGGAGGAGGAGTGGTGTGAAGTGGGAAGAAGTGGTGGAGGAGTGGCAGAAGTGGAGATGGGGAAGTTTGGTCGCAGCTGGAGGGTGAAACAAAACGTGAAGGAAGTGGCCTGAAGCCAATGAATGAGTGGCAGGATGGAGTTCACGAAGGTAGTATGATGGTAGGGAGAAATGAAATTAAGGATGTATGAGAGATGTGAGCGGAAGGGTGATGTGAGATGATCTGAAATCGAGCTCAAGTGGGAGAAGCCGAATCTGAGCTTAGTGTTGAGGAGTCGAATCTGAGCTCAGGTCGAAGGAGTCGAATCCGAGCTCTGATACCAAATGGAGCAACTGAATCCAGTTGTCCATTAGTCGAATCTGACTATCATTTTAATAATGAAATATGAATAATAATAATATATTGGATGATTTAATAATTACAAGGGAAGCTCGCCTTTATAGGCTTTGAGCATGTAAACTGAAGGGTTACACCCTTTCAAAAGATAATTAACTAATCTAAATAATATTTTATTTTATAGTTGTTACATCCAACAATGGTGCATGGTATGGTCGAAGTAAGTCTACATTGAAGACTAGATGTAGACCAAGGTATGCAAAAATGTTGAGTTGAAAAGCATTTTCTCCAACTATTTAAGGGTACTGTATGGACCATATCACAAAGGTTTCAGCTTTCTATATGGGCCAGGTTTCAGCTTTCGCTCCTTCTTTAGATGTAACCAAACCTTATCCCCAATTTGGAATGAATAAGGAATACGATGCTTATCATGTCGAGTCTTAGCCGTTGCATTAGCTCGCTGCAACATTTCCTGTGCTTTCTTCTAGATGTTGTAGATTTGATCTATGAACTTTAATGCTTTCTCAACTTCTCATCCTTTGAAGTCAGTGTCATTTGACTGTGTCGAGGAACTGATTAAGTATATAGGCGCTCAAGGTTGAAATCCATAACATATATTGAATGGAATCTTTCCTGTAGTATCGTGTTGAGCACGAGTGTAGTTGTGATGTATGTATGGGAGGTTGTCATCCCATGTTCGACGATGCTTGTGGTTGTACATGCGAAGCAATTGTACTACCAAGCGATTTACAACTTTCGTCTGTCTGTCTCTCTGAGTATGGAAGATTGTCGACAAAGAAAATCTCGTGTCGAGTGTTTCCAGAGAGTTTTCCAAAATATGCTGACAAATCTTGTAGCTCTATCGAAAATAATAGTCATTGGAAGGCCATAATGTTTCCAAACATGTTTGAAGAAGTGTTGAGAGTATAGTTCTGTTGTGTTGTCATAGTATTCTTGCATGGTATGAGTATAGCCATCTTGTAAAATCTATCGACTACTACTAAGATCGCGTCAGGCTGATGTTTGGTACTAGGATATCCCATCAACTAGTCCATAGAAATATATTCCCATGGTCGACTGGGAACTAGCAGGGGTGTGTACAGTCCTTGTCGTCAATATGGTGGTTTAGAAATGGCACAAACTATGCATGATTGAATGTACTTGATGATGTCAGGTTTAAGTGAAGGTCAGTAAACATACTTTTGGAAGATAACAAGTTTTTTTACGACTCCAAAATGTCCTACAGTTTTGCTGTAGTGTGCGTCCAAAACGAGCTTATGGCTGTGCTCACTGGTTGGTACAAAAAGATGTCCAAGATTGTATAGCAAAGTGTCCATCATAAATTAGTCCATAGTAGATAGCATGTCAACTTGAAGCTGTCGATAAATTATGGATAATTCGTAGTCTACCGAATACAATTGTGGCCAAGTAGTGGTGTCGTAACCCTGCATACTCATCACCGTAAACAGTAGATTAATAGGTGGTAGGCTAATACAATCAGTTGTGACATTGGATTTACCTTTCCGATATTTAATTACCAACTTAAATTTTTGTGGGTAGTTAATCCACTTGATTTGTTGAGTTTTCTGTAGCTTCTACTAGGACGAGGTGAAATGTAAAGGCTTATGATAAGTAAGAATGGTTATTTCCTTTCCAAGAATGTAGTGTCTCCATTGCTTAAGAGCTTTTACAACGGCGTATAGTTATTTTTCATATGTCGAATACCTTGTAACGATGTCGTTGAAAGTTTTGGAATGAAACGTGATAGGGTGACCCAACTGAGTGATCACTACATCGAGGGCATAGTCTGTTGCATCTGTCTCAATCTCAAAAGGGTGATGCAAATCAGGTAACACAAGTACTGGTGCAGTACAAAGCTTGTTTTTTAGTTGTTCAAAAGCGTGTTGTTGTGTCGATGTCCATTTGAAGACAATTTTCCCATTTCCTTTAGTCAATTGATCAAAGGCCATGCAATGTGGCTGAAGCCAAGTATGAACCGTCAATAGAAATTAACCAAACTAAGAAAACTTCTCAGTTCATGAATGTTTTGAGGAATGGGCCAATATTTGAGGATCTGTACTTTTGATGGGTCGACATGAATGCATGTTGAGTCAATTATATATTGCAAATATTTTATGTTGGTTATCACAAATGAGCATTTGTCCATGTTCTGATATAGTCGATGTTGTTGGAGAATGTCGAAAACTTCTTGAATGTGTCTGACATGTTCTTCCCATGATCAACTAAAAATCAAGATATCGTCAAGATAGATAATGACACACTTGTCAATAAAGGGTTGTAGAAGGTTGTCCATATATCTCATGAAGGTTGTAGGTGCATTGGTTAAGCCGAAAGGCATGACTACCCATTCAAACAATCCTTCCTTGGTCTTGAAAGTCATTTTCCATACATCAATGGACTCAATCGAAATTTGATCATATCCTGACTTAAGGTCAAGATTCGTAAAGAACTTAACACCTTTCTAACTAGCGATGAGTTCATCTATCCATGGAAGAGGATACATGTTCTTTACTGAAATATTTTTGAGAGCCCGATAGTCGATGCACATGCGCCAAGTCCCATATTTCTTTGGAACTAGGATGATTGGAATTCCACAAGAAGAGAATTTGGGGCGAATGTGACCTTTGTTGATCAAATCCTGGATTTGTCTGTGTCAAATCTCTTCATTCTCAAGAATGGATCTTATGTAAACATATTAAGTTAAATAATGGAAATGAATGGTTGCTAAAATATGTAAGGAATATTCCTACTATGAAAATAAATCTAATCTCAACAGGGAAATTGGGAGATAGAGGTTGTTTGTATACGTTTGGAAAAATGTCATGGAAGATCACTAAAGGAGAAATAGTAATAGAAAAAGGAGATAAGATAGGTACATTGTATTTATGTCCTCGTAATACTGATTATTCTATCTCTGTAGATTCCATAAAAACAGGTGCATCATTATGGCATCATAAGCTTGGCCACATGATTAAGAAGGGGATGTAGATTCTTCACTCAAGGAAATTGCTTCTGGATCTGAAGTTGGTAAGTTTGGAATTATGTGAGAACTGTTTTTATGGAAAACATAAGAGAGTTATATATATTAGGGTTGGGAAACAAAATAAGAGTGAAAGTTAGAGCTTATGCATACATTTGTATGGGGACTAACTTAGGGACAATCTCTTAGTGGCTCTTGTTATTATGTTACTTTTATTAATGATGAAACTAGAAAAACTTGGGTTTATTACATTAGATAGAAATATGATGTGTTTGCTACTCTTAAGAAGTGGAAATCTTTGGTTGAGAATGAGACATGAAAGAGGTTGAAATGTATCATATTTGATAATGGAGGTGAATACTCTTGCATGTGGAATGATGGCACCTTGATGATGGCATGACCTTGGAATCCCTAGTGGCTTGATGTAACCCTTAAATGGTAAGATGGAGTCCACTTGATGTGCATGCAACCCTTGATGTGGAGCTTGTGAACCTTACAACAAACCTTAAAACCATTTCTAAATGGTAAGGTTGACTTTGATGACTTTGAAGACGACCCTAATTTGAGGAAGTGGACAACGCATGAAGTGTATATATAAACACAAGCCAACAAAGATGAATATGTGAGTTGTGCTCACTGGTTGACTAAAGAAAAACTCAGGTGGACTGAGGAATTTTCAAAGGAGCAGTCCAAGCCAAAGATAGCAGCAATCCCGAACTTTTTCTTTGGGTGTTGGATGATGGTTATTGTTACTCTAGAAAATTTAAACAATCCAGAATTATTTCTTTCACGGTAGTCCATATTTGGGACTTGCTTGGGGTAAACAGCTCACAGCCAGTGCACAAATCCAAGCAGCAGCAATGGAGTGGGTTGTCAAAAATTGCAAACCCAATCTTCCATGGAGACAATTTGTGGGGTTTAAAACAATGTACAGTATGAGTTTTATCAGCATGCACATATCCAAGTTTGTGGAAGGTTATTTGATAACCTAATACTGTCAAACTGTCTGTTCAATAGTCCCGACTTTTAGACTCCATCGCCCGAGTTAATCCACAGTGATTTTGTGGGGTAAAACAGTCTGAAGTCTACTACAACAAAATTTTGAAATACATTGAGTATAAGGTAAGATCAATGTGTAAATTGTGATGATGCATACATCATGATGTTGATATGATGATGATATGATGCAATATGCATGTACGGTGATGTACATAGTGCATATACAATGATGTATATAGTGCATGTACAGTGATGTATACAGTACAGTGTTGTGGGAAGTAAATCCATTATGATTTACATTATATTATGATGATGAAATGATGACATACACTATGTTGATGATACATACACAATCCATACTTGTACACGATGATATGATGAAGATATACTCTTTATGATGAAGTATGCCCTGATGATGTTGACACTACTATATGAGGATGATGATATGATTTGAACACTCTATGATTAAGATGCATGTTGTACAAGTAATGTGGGATGATATATCTATGGTGAAGGATGATGTAAATGTACGGTGAGCTTGGTTTGAATAGCAGACTCTAAATGAATGACTTATCCTTGAAGACATAAACACGATGATGTTATAATGATGCATCCCCATACACTATGATATGATGAAATATACTTTGATGATGATGCATACCTTTACACCTTGATGCACGTTCTATGATGATGCATAATAATGCATACTTGATGCTTATGTTGTTGCATACTTACACTCCATGAGGTTGGTGCATGACTTCCCTAGAAGATGACAAATGTAGAACTTGATGACATGTTCAAACCTTGATGATGACGATGATGCATAATTAATGTATACTTTCTAACACTCATGATGATGATGGTGATAAAGACATGAGCAGACCTAGATGAACAAATTCCTTGATAACTTGGCATGACTACTATGAGCATACTTTTGACCAGCAGTATTGATGAACAGGTTGACAAGAAAAGAGTGATGAGTAGAGATTGACCAGCAGTGGTGTTGAGCATATTGACAAGAATAGATTGATTAAGCAGCAGAGGCACATGATTACTTGTAAGTAGAATCTTGCACTTGAGGATTGGACTCCTCGACCCTTTCTTAGTTGGAGCTGAGAAAACCAGGCTGGGTCCTGTTACAAGAGTTGGTGCTCTTTTCATCAGTTGGGTCCAATTGTAATCGAGAAGATTGAAGTCTTATGTTACCATAAATAAAGATTAAAATTGCATATATTCTTGTGTCTCTCTTGATGTGATTATTGAGCTTATGACTCATGATTAATTTGACTAATGCATATGATGATGTAATTGATATCATAATGCTTGCCAATACTAGAAGTGATTAATTTAAGGTAAAAAGGTTTGAATTGCTCACACACTAATACACCCCCCCTTTCAGTGTGGCTGTTGTGTCCAACAATTGGTATCAAAGTCGACCTTCATCATAAGCCTTGCAATATTGAAGGAGATACGTGGACACACAATGGAAGAAAAAGCAGAGTCATCAAGTAATGATGGGCCTATACTTGATGTTACAGACTATTTTGATTGGAGGAGAAAAATGAAAGCGTATCTAAATAAGTTTGGTGTTTGGGATATTCTGATCAATCCACCTACTCTATCAAATAACAAGGGAAAGGTAGCTACACAGAAGGAAATAAAGAAGGACAATGCTATATCCTTGAATTTTCTCATGGATGGACTTCCTAGCTCAGTGAAAGAAAGTGTAGGGAAATACACTTCAGCCAAAGATCTATGGTTCAAGTTGGAAAGAGAGTATCAGAAGGCAAGACCAAACACCGAAAAGACGGATCAGGAATCAAAAGACAAGCCTCTAGAAGAGGTCAAACAAGAAGAATATGAGAAAGAAGTGGACTCCATTAAAGGTATGGATTATTTTGATCGTGATGATATCTTGTGCGATGAAGATAAGAAGGTTCTTGTAGAATATGGTGAATGGCTATCAAAGGTTACACATGACATACATCTCACTTTGGTAAATATTAATCTTGGAGCAAATTAGGTCTTGAACATAGTTAATTTGAATCATAGTGAATTCACATGGTTCAAAAAGAAAGTCTCGGAATCTTTGAATGAATATCGACAGAAGACAATGAGAATGAGAGTGTTTCATGTGAATCTCAAACACAAGGATAAATAGTTGCGGGATCAGTTGGAAGACAAGGATGCTGAAGTTTAATGATTGAAGACTAAATTGATTAGTCAAAAGGAAGAACATGAATATCCTAGTAAAGACTCAAAAGATATTGAAGAAACTAGAGAGGCCAATCATGATTTGAAGACTCAGTTGGAGGAATCCAAGAGGATAAATGATATCTTGAAGAATCAGTTGGAAGAAAAGCAGCAAACAATCCAACAGTTGGAAATTGAGGTAGTTGGTCTCAAGAAGAAAGGTGAAAAGAATGATGCATTAGTCAAGTTCAAGGACAATTCAGTTGTCTTAGATGAGATCTTGGATTTTCAAAGATATTCATTTGAAAAGTCTGGTCTTGGTTACAAGAAGAAGGGAGAAAAATATGAAGATAGCACTTGGTCTCCCAAGTCTCCGGAAGCAGGTCCATCAACATCCAAAGATGCTCCCCATGTACCTCCACATGACAATAAAAAATATGGAAGTTCAAGAATGCATCAAGGAGTTAGGCATATTCCTCAAAGCAAGCTCAGAAAAGAAACAACTCCAATATGGAACCAAAGTCCCAGGTATGAAAGTGGATTTAATGGTTATTGTTTTTCTTGTTCTAACTTTGGTCATAGGGCTATGGATTGTAGACTCTACGGAAGAAGAAGTGTTGGACCCCATAATGACAAAGTTAGATGTTGGACATGTAGCCAAGATGTACATATTGTTTCTACTTGTTACATATTGAGATGCTACACCTATAGTGGGTTTGGTCAGGAATCCCAATAATGTGCAAGTCAAAGAAGTCAACCAAGGAGGATTCCTTCATACACGTCACTAAGAAGAACCAATACCAATGCAAAAATAGTTGAAGATCAGAAGTCAAAGGCCTACAATCATGGACACTCTCAGGTATGGAGAAATGAATTTGATCAAAGAAGTGTTGGAATTTTCAACAGCTCAGTCAGGTGCTGGACATGCAACCATGTTGGTCACATTGTTGCATATTGTCATACGATGAGATGTTATGGGTGCAATGGATTTGGGCACAAATGTCAAGACTGTTAGAGTACATAGAAACAACCCATGAGAATTTTCTTATACAACTCATTAAGGAAATCCAATAAATATGAAGGAAATAAAGATGAAGGAACATAATGAAAGGAAAAATTCCAAGAAGTATGGATGAATAATACCGAGCAGCTACAAATAAAAGAGGTTGATCAGTGCATGTAGAAAGGATTCCTTATGGAAATCCAAGTGTAAGGTCTCTCAAATACTTCAACACACCTTGAGTTCATAAGGATGGAGGATGAACTCAAAGGGAAAAGGATGGCTACTCCAAGCATACAAATGGGTACTAGGATTGTGCATATTGACAGGGGGAGCAGTGATCAATGATTTCAGACAGAGATATGTGGACACCCTTTGTCATTGATTCCAAAGGGGGAGAAATTAATACACAAGGGGGAGAATTCTCACAGGGGGGGGGCATGAGTTGTTGTCATCAATGACAAATGGGGAGATTGTTGATTGAATTGTTATTGATTCCAACATGGAATTGCAGTGGCCCCAAAACTAGTCATTGATTCCACCAAGTCCATCTTGTAGTGCACGGGTATGAATGATCTCAGTACCCTCACATCAAGTGCCTTGGAGTCCTTACAGATATGAGTTGTGCTTTGAAGCACCTCATGGATTCCTGCAAGGTCCTTGTACCCACAAGGTTGGATCTTGGAGCCACCACCTTGTTGATAATGCCCAAGACCCTGCTAATGATGGTGAAGACCCTGGAGATTGTGTTGAAGCCCTTGTGACTGATGGAGAAACCCTTCATGGATAAAATAATCATCAATTACCCATTATGTGGTTATTTATTCTTTGATAGGGTCATGGTACCCTAGGAGAAGGTTTGGAAGCCCCTCGGGTGATGTCATGATGGATCATGACCCTTGGAGGTCCCCTTGTCTGGTTAAGGTGGTTGAAGAATCCCATGAATCCTCTTGCTTGATGAAGAATCCTTGAAGAAGTATTTGGACCCACACTTGATGGTTTAATGGTCCTTGTACTCTTGAAGGAGATGATGTGATCATTTGTTGGTTGATGGGATCTTATAACCCTTGAAGGTGGTCTTAGGGCATGAGAAATATTTGGCACCCCCACAAATGATGGTTTGATGGTCCTTGTACCTTTAAAAGAGGTGTGAAGATGTTGTGTATGTTCATTTTGGGTTTTTGGGACATGACACTCAATGGCTTGATGACCAATGAAGATGATGGTCCTCTTGGAACCCACTCTTGAACCTTGGAGGAAGCATTGATGATATGGATCCCATGATACTCTTGCACATGAAATGATGGCATGTCCTTGGAATCCCTAGTGGCTTGATGTAACCCTTAAATGGTAAGTTGGAGTCCACTTGATGTTCATGCAACCCTTGATGTGAAGCTTGTGAACCTTACAAAAAACCCTAAGACCATTTCTAAATGGTAAGGTTGACTTTGAAGTTTGTACAAAGACACAAAATATTAAATATAATTGGTTGACCTTGTTTTAAAGTGACAAAAATACAAAATAATAAAAATACATTGTTGACCTTGAAGACGGCCTTAATTTGAGGATGTGGACAACATATGAAGTGTATATATAAACACAAGCCAACAAAGATGAAGATGTGAAGTGAGCTCGCTAGTTGACTGAAGAAAAACTCAGGTGGACTAAGGAATTTTAGAGGAGCAGTCCAAGACAAAGATAACAGCAGACCTGGTTTTTTTCTTTGGGTGTTGGATGATGGTTATTACTGCTCTAGCAAATGTAAACAGTCTCGAATTATTTATTTCACAACATTCCATTTCTAGGACTTGCTTGGGGTAAACAACTCACAACCAGTGCACAAATCCAAGCAACAGTAGAGGAGTGGGATGTCAAAAATTGCAGACCTAATCTTCCACAGAGACAATTTTTGGGGTTTAAAACAGTGTACAGTCCGAGTTTTATCAGGATGCACAGACCCGATTTTGTGGAAGTTTATTTGCTAACCTAATACCATCAAACTGTCTATTCAACAATCCCAAGTTTTAGCATCCATCACCCAAGTTCTTCCATAGTGATTTCATGGGGTAAAACAGATTTCAATATGAAGTCTACTAAAGCAAAGCTTTGAAATGCATTGAGTATAAAGTAAGATCATTGTGTAAGCTATGAAGATGCATACACCATGATGTTGATATGACGATGATATGATGCAATATGCATGTACAGTGATGTATAATGTGCATATACAATGATGTATACAATGCACGTGCAGTGATGTATATAGTACAGTGTTGTGGGAAGTAAATCAATTATGATTTACATTCTATAATGATGATGAAATAATGACATACACTATGTTCATGATACATACACAATACATACTTGTACATGATGATATGATGAAAATATACTCTTAATGATGAAGTATTACATGATGATGTTGACACTACTGTATGAGGATGATGTTATGATTTGAACACTCTATGATGAAGATGCATGTTGTGCAAGTAATGTGAGATGATATCTATGTGATGAAGGATGATCTAAATGTATGGCGGCCTTCATTTGAGCAATATTCTCTAAATGAGTGACTTATCCTTCAAGACATAAACATGATGATGTTATAATGATGCATACCTTTACACCTTGATGCGCATTCAATGATGATGCATAATAATGCATCCTTGATGCTTATTATGTTGCATACTTACACTCCATGAGGTTGATGCATGACTACCCTAGTAGATGAAAAATGCAGAACTTGATTACATGTTTAGACCTTCATGATGATGATGATGATGTATACTTATGCATACTTGTTTATACTCTTGATGATGATGGTGATAAAGACATGAAAGACCTAGATGAATAAATTCCTTGATAACTTGGCATGAGGACTATGAGTAGACCTAGATGAATAAATTCCTTGATAACTTGGCATGAGGACTATGAGCAGACTTTTAACCAGCAGTATTGATGAACATGTTGATAGGAAAAGAGTGATGAGAAGAGATTGACCAATAGTGGTGATGACCAGATTGAGAAGCAGAGGTTGATTGAGCAGCATAGGTAGATGTGTGCTTGCAAGTAGAATCTTGCACTTGAGGATTAGACTCCTCAACCCTTTATTAGTTGGGGATAAGAAAACCAAGTTAGGTCTAGTTACAGACTTGGTGCTCTTTTCATCAGTTGGTGTTGATTGTAATCGAGAAGATTGAAGTCTTCCATCACCATAAATAAATATTAAAATTACATATATTCTTGTGTCTCTCTTGATGTGATTACTGTGCTTATGACTCATGATTAATTTGGCTTATGCATATGATGATCTAATTGATAACATAATGCCTGATATACTTTGATTGATTAATTGAAGGTAAAAAGGTTTGAATTTCTCACACACTGATTCACCGCCTCCCCCGTCCTCCCTCCCTCTTAATGTGGCCATTGTGTCCAACACCAACAGAGAAGTGGAATGGAGATCAGGGAGGAGATCCACCAGCTAAAGATAGCCCACATATCTCTCTCTCCAATAGTATAGATGAATCCAGTGCAACCCCGATGGATCAAGAGTTGGGGGATAAAAGATAACACTCAGAAAGGTATGAAAAGAGTCGCAAGAAGAGGAAGGTTGATAGATCATTTGGATTTCTCAATATTACTGTTGATGTATCTGTAACTTTGGAATGTATTCATCTATGTATCTCATGTATTGTAACCCGATGTTTATTCCGAGATGTATCTATAATGTAATTGAGTCATGTTGTCATGCCCCGATGTTCCAATAGAGAGAATAAATAATGTAAAAAAGTCACGTCAAGTCATAGTGAGTAACCCTCCGATTGTCTAAGGGTTAAAGTCCCCGCAGTTTCGGGGCACTAGGGTTATTAGACTCTCCTAGTAGAGGTTGGCCTTGGTAGGGTTTTAGTCATGTCGGGATTAGTATAAATAGAGAACTAGAGTCTCTATTTATCACACAACTCATACATACTCAAGTGTAGTGCATAGTTGAGGAAGGAGAAGACACTGGGGCTAGATAAGAAGAAGGTTACTACTGTCGGGAGATCACTTATTATTTTGGGGATTTTCTATTTTGGTGCTGATTCTATCTCTGAGGAAGTTGCGGGGTTTTCTCCATTTATGGTTTCCCCGAGGATAAACACTGTGTTCATTGTCTCTTATGTTTGATTTTTGTGCTTGTTATTCTCTCAGTAAATATCCTAATATAATGCTAGCTTAATGATGAAATTCTAACATGGTATCAGAGCTAACCTGAGAAGAAGACACTGTGCAGTTGCGGGAACTAGGGCTTCCTAGTTTGTGGATCTTCCTCCATAGATTTTCAGCAAAATTAAGGTGGAATAACTCTCCTCCTTAGGGCACATCTTTTTGTCGAAGCAGAATCCAATTCTAAGGTTTTTTAGTTTTGGACCCAACACTACTGCCGAAAATTAGGGCTTTTCACAGAAGAGGAATTTTTCAATGAGCCCAGGCCTAGATTGATCTCCTCCCCAAAATTGAAGTTAGGGATAAATTTCAAGGAATTTGGGTGAACAGATCTCCGGAAAAGAAAAACCCTAATTTGCTACTGAACCAGCACTGCAGGATTTCAGCTCAAGTTTCAGATCCAACATCTTGAACCTGGTAAGATCTAAATCTTCTGTATTTCCATTTGAGGTTCTCAATTTAAGATGTCTCATCATACCAAGCTTGATGAAAAGCTTGAGGGAGCTAATAACTTCCGAGCTTGGAAGTATAGGATCTCCTTGGTCCTGGAAGAGAATGAGTTGGACTCCTATATCAATGAGGGGGTTCCAGTTCCAAAGGGAGATAAGGCTAATTCCTTGCATAAGAAGAAGTTGGTTATGCCAAAGAGAATCATTGTTGATTCTATCAAGGATCATCTCATACCATAGGTGTCCTCCCTCAAGACACCTAAAGCTATGTTTGATGCCCTAACCAAATTGTTTGAAGGGAAGAACATAAATAGGAAGATGACCTTGGGAAACCAATTGAAGAATGTGAAGATCCAGAATGCTGAGACTATTCAGTCTTACTTTACAAGGGTTTCTCAAATCAAGGAGCAGCTAGAAGTAGTAGATGAAGAAGTGGAAAATGTTGAGATTGTGATGACCACCTTGAATGGTCTCCCTAGAACATGGGACTCTTTCATTCAAGGAATCTGTGCCAGAAAGAAGTTAGTCAAATTCAGCAGACTATGGGAGGAATTCTCTCAAGAAGAAGCTAGGATAGTAGCTCAAGAAGAGAATATGGGTAGTGAATATCAAGCTCTCACAGTTCACTCCAAGAAAAACAGGAGGAGCAATTATCACTCCAAAGGTAAGACCTCACACTCTAGAAAAGATCCAAATACTATTAGATGTTACACATGTGATGAGAAAGGTCACATATCCAAATTCTGCCCTAACAAAAGAAATCTAAGGAAGAAGAACAAGAGAAGACATCGGGCCCATGCTACAAAGGATGATGAACCTTCCACAAAGAGAATCAGACAAGAGATTGATGACTCTTCAAGTGAGGATGAATATGCACTGATCTCCGCTCTCATGGGAACTGTTTCACATGGAAGCAATGATTGGCTTATAGACAGTGGTGCTTCCAAACACATGACGGGATTCAAAGAATCATTTGTAAAGCTATCTGAACATGAGTCACCTCACAAGGTGAAACTTGGGGATGACTACCAGTATCCAATAAAAGGTAGTGGTGAATCCTTCTATAAGCTAGACTCTGGAAAGTCTTTGAAGATGAAGAATGTATTATTTGTTCCAGGACTAAAGAAGAACCTCCTCTCCATATATGCATTGGATGAAAAAGCAATGAGGGTTGCTTTTGTATATGGCCAAGCTCTTATGTGGCCAAAAGGAAAGACTTTTGACGATGCAATCGTGATTGAAGAACAAGAAGGAGGTCTATATAAGTTGAAGGGCCAACCAGATCAAGCTTTGGTTCATGACACAGTAGAACCAAATGAACTTTGGCATAGAAGGCTTGCACATATGCATTATAGAGCACTACCACTTGCAACCAAAGCTATTGAAGGTCTTCCAGAAATACAAGCAAAACATGAAGGGGTCTGCAAAGGATGTGCAAAAGGAAAGAATACAAAGAAAAAGGAATCTTGGAAATCATCCACTCCGATGTATGTGGACCAATGTCATCAAGCTCACTAAGTGGGTATGTGTACTATGTTTCTTTTATTGATGACTTTTCTAGGAAGACATGGATTTACTTCATGAAGAACAAAGATGAAGTGTTTAGCAAGTTCAAGGAATTCAAAGCCTTGATCGAGAACCAGTCCGAAAAGAAGATCAAGACTTTTCGATCAGACAATGGCGGAGAATTCACTTCAAATGAGTTCAAGGAACTATGTAAGGACTGAGGGATAAAGAGGGAGTTGTCCACTCCTTATAATCCACAACAGAATGGGGTTGCAGAAAAGAAGAATAGAACCATCATGGAAGCTGCAAGAGCTATGCTTCATGATCAAGATCTTCCTATGCACCTTTGGGCAGAAGCAGCTAGAACAACAGTGTATGTACAGAACCGTACTCCACACATAGTACTTGAGAACAAGACTCCTGAAGAAGTCTTCTCTGGCAAGAAACCAGAAGTCAGCCATCTCATAATATTCGGTTGTCCTATGTACATACACATTCCAAAAGAGAAGAGAACAAAATTAGATCCTTTGGGAAAGAAGGCACATTTGTGGGATACTCTGAAAGCTCGAAGGCTTACAGAATATACTTCCCAGGATTCAAAAAGATTGACATCAATAGGGATGTAACATTTGACGAAGACTCAGCCTACATCAAATCCAGAAAGAAACCTGCTGAAGAACCTGAAGAAGCAAAAGCTCCCAAAATTCATGATACAATCATGAATGAAGAAACTCAAGAAGAAGATCGAGAATTTGAAGAACCACAAAGACCTATAGATCCACCACAGGAGAAGAATCCTCACAAGAGGAAACCTTCTTGGGTACGAGAGATTATCCCAGGTGTGGAAAGATATGGGGTTCTAGAAGAGAATCTCAGAGAAAGAAAGAGGACCAGATCCTGTTCTAGTTATGTAGCTTTACTATGTGACTTTATTGATAAAGAACCTTCTGAGTATGAAGAAGCAGCAGAACAGAAAGAATGGAAGGATGCGATGATCGAAGAGTATCAATCAATCATGAAGAATGAGGTTTGGGATGTTGTCCCAAGACCAGAAAGGAATTCAATAGTAACTTCCAAATGGATCTACAAGATCAAGCATGCTGCAGACGGTAGCATTGAAAAGTATAAGGCAAGATTTGTGGCTCGGGGTTTCTCTCAGAAAGAAGGAATAGACTATGAAGAAACCTTTGCACCTGTAGCCAGATACACTTCCATAAGATCGGTACTTGCTCTGGCTACAGTGATGAAATGGAAGATACACCAAATGGATGTCAAGACTGCTTTCTTGAATGGTGTAGTAGAAGAGGAAGTGTATGTGGAGCAACCACTCGGTTTTGAGACACATGACAAGGAGTCTCATGTGTGTAAACTGAAGAAAGCCTTGTATGGTTTGAAACAGGCACCCAGGACATGGTATGGCAGAATTGATAGCTTTCTATCCATTTTGGGCTTTACCAAGAGTAAATCAGATTCCAACCTTTACTACAAGGTGGAAGGTGGCAACCCGATGATACTTCTGCTATATGTAGATGATCTGTTTGTGACAGGTATGGATGGGTTGATTGCTGATACAAAGAGAAATCTTGCTGCTAAGTTCGAGATGAAGGACTTGGGAATGATGCATTATTTCCTAGGTATGGAGGTGTGGCAGACTACAGATGGAATCTTTCTTGGACAAGGAAAGTATGCAGTAGAGATCCTGAAGAGATTTGGGATGATGGATTGCAAGGCATTGAACACACCTATGGCATCAAACCTAAAGTTATTGAGTAATGCTTCATCAGAGACAATTGATGTCACGATGTATCATCAGATGATTGGGTCCTTGATGTACCTGACGAACACGATACCAGATATTTGCTTTGTTATGAACACCTTGAGCCAATACTTGACAGATCCGAGACATGTTCACTTGACTGCTGCAAAGCATATTCTGAGGTACCTGAAGGGTACGGTTGATCATGGGCTCAAGTATAAGGCTGGTCAAAGGATTAACATGGAGGGTTATGTTGATTTAGATTGGGCAGGCAGTGCCATCGATAGGAAGAGCACTTGAGGGTGTTGCTTCAGTATGGGATCAGGTGTGATCTCATGGTTTAGCAGGAAGCAATCATGTGTGGCACTAAGTACAGCTGAAGCAGAGTATGTTGTAGCTTGTTCAGCTAGTTGTGAGGCAGTATGGTTGAGGAAGCTACTGTCTGATTTGTTTGATCTCCAGTTAGATGCTACTTGTATATACTGTGACAACCAGAGCTGTGTAAAGTTGTCAGAGAATCCATTATTCCATGACAAGTCGAAGCATATTGAGATCAAGTATCACTATATCAAGGATATGGTGCAGAGAGGAGCAGTGATGCTCCAGTATGTTGCGACAGACGAACAGATAGCTGATGTGTTGACTAAGCCATTGGCTAGGGTGAAGTTTGAGTACTTCAAGGAGAAGCTTGGTGTTCTCTAGATCGAGGTTCCTCCCAAGAGGAAGTGATGTGTACATTCTATGCCATTCTGACATGGTGAGAGGATTGGTTCCTTCCATGATCAGATGTAAGTGCTATGCCATTCCGACATGGTGAGAGGATTGGTTCCTTCCATTGTCTGGTATATGTGGATGCCACATCCAGCATGAAAAAGGGTTGCCTCTATGAAGAAACATCTAGTATGAAAAATGACTAACTCTAGGAAGGCTCATCTAGTATGAAAAAGGACTAGATCTAAGTAGCTGCCACACCTGGTATGAAAAAGGACCAGCTCTGTGATGCCTCATCTGGTATGAAAAAGGACCAGCTCTGTGATGCCCTACCTAGTATGAAAAAGGACTAGCTCTAGGAAGGCTCATATAGTATGAAAAAGGACTAGCTCTGAGTAGCTGCCACACCTGGTATGAAAAAGGACCAGCTCTGTGATGCCCTACCTAGTATGAAAAAGGACTAGCTCTGGGAAGGCTCATCTAGTAT
>LPNX011003882.1:56089-116192 GCA_001517045.1 Pseudotsuga menziesii
GGCTCATCTAGTATGAAAAAGGACTAGCTCTGAGTAGCTTCCACACCTGGTATGAAGAAGGACCAGCTCTGTGATGCCTCATCTGGTATGAAAAAGGACTAGCTCTGTGATGCCCTACCTAGTATGAAAAAGGACTAGCTCTGGGAAGGCTCATCTAGTATGAAAAAGGACTAGCTCTGAGTAGCTGCCTCATCTGGTATGAAAAAGGACCAGCTCTGAGATGATACATCCAGTATGAAAAAGGACTGGCTCTATAGAGGTTCCTATGATGAGAAGAATCAAGAGATAGCACCTGTGATGATGCCCAGTGATGATCCAGATCGAGTGATGATGATCCAGATCCAGTGATGATGATCCAGCAGTGATGATCCAGATCTAGTGATGATAGCCAGTGATGATCCAGATCCGATGACTTGAAGACGAAGATGACTTAAAGACTCAGAGGACCTGAGATGCAGATGACGAGATGATCTAGTTGATGCAGAGAAGAAGACCAGTGCTGAAAATTGTGTCGAAAGAATACCTTTCTAGTTAAGAGGGAGTGTTGATGTATTTGTAACTTCGGAATGTATTCATCTATGTATCTCATGTATTGTAACCCGATGTTTATTCCGGGATGTATCTATAATGTAATTGAGTCATGTTGTCATGCCCTGATGTTCCAATTGGGAGAATCAATAATGTAAACAAGTCATGTCAAGTCATAGTGAGTAACCCTCTGATTGTCTAAGAGTTAAAGTCCCCGCAGTTCCGAGGCACTAGGGTTATTAGACTCTCCTAGTAGAGGTCAGCCCTGGTAGGGTTTTATTCATGTCAGGATTAGTATAAATAGAGAACTGGAGTCTCTATTTATCACACAACTCATACACACTCAAGTGTAGCGCATAATTGAGGAAGGAGAAGACACTGGGGCTAGATAAGAAGAAGGTTACTGTTGTCGAGAGATCACTTACTATTTTGGGGCTTTTCTATTTTTGTGTTGATTCTATCTCTGAGGAATTTGCAGGGTTTTCTCCATTTATGGTTTCCCCGAGGATAAACACTGTGTTCATTGTCTCTTGTGTTTGATTGTTGTGCTTGCTATTCTCTCAGTAAAGATCCTAATATAATGCTAGCTTAATGATGAAATTCTAACACTTACAAATGGTGATTATAACCTCATATCATACAGAATGGAATCAGTAGCAAATCAGAGCTGCAAGAAGATGGATGAGAGACACACAAAATTGGCAAGCAACATTACAGATTTACTGTAGACGCTTTATAAGGAAATAAAAGAATTTAGAGTAACGGTCAACCAAGAACCATATTTGATTGTGTCACAAGACCAAGCTGGCCCATCTTAAGAGAGACCTATCGATATATAGTCGACGATACCGCAAACAAATATTCAAGTAATTGGTCAAACGATTAACTTAGAAACACCAGAGCTCAAAGTCAGGATCAAGGATCTTGGTCATGTGTATTTTGATTTTTATACAGTACCAATGTATCAATTGTATGCTATTTAGGATGTTCTATAAGAAGAGATGAAAATAAGAAAGTTTGTGATATTTGGATAGCTCAAGGCATCAAATAAAACCATTTCATCACTAAAGCATATAGTAAAGGAGATAGAGCAGAAAGAAAAAACCTAGCAGGATGAAAGGCATCAATTGGATGTAGTTGTTACACTGACTTGTAAAAATCTCATTGAGGAATGGATTGCACCTAAGATGTTCTCTAAATAAAAAGTCTTTCAAATGGGTAAGATAGTTGAAAACATTTGTAAATGAGTCACAGAGTTGGAATTAAATTTGACTCCCAGTACACCTACAAAGCTACTAGAAGAGCGAAGGAAGGTCGCAACTGAGACTGGGAGGAAAATTGAGGAGGTAGAGGCAATTTGTGCCAAAGTGGTCAAATAGGTTTCTCAGTCATAGGAAGCCTTGATCAATGACACAGAGCTTGAGTAGGTTACAGAGAAGTTGCACACTATTGAAGCAGACTTTAACCAGCTGAAGAATGAATGAAAGAAATTGCCAACAGTAGAAAAGATGCAAGGAATCTTATCTTAAGAAATTAGAACAACATGTATCAAGATTGCGAACATAACAACAGAAAATAATGGATCGTGTCACAGAACTAGACGCAAAAGCAGAAAATGTTACAAGTATTATTCAACATGTTCATGAGAAGGTGTGACAAGATTTTGGTTTGACATTGTTAGGATTATTAATCCTCCCTTGTCCAATTTGGTCATATGTCTAAATCAGGAGTCATGTTTAAATCGGGAGTCCTTCCAGTTTATTTTTAGTCACTAGCACCATTGGGTCCACTTGGTCTAATTGGGGCACATGTTCTAGTTACTAAAGTGTGGGGAACACTAATTGAGGCCTACTGCCACTGATTGCACTTGCATGCATCCCTCCTAACTCAATCCCTACAATTTAGGAGCCACTGGGAGTACCGATACAAACCAATGTCAGTTGAGTTGAGTTGGTGACTAATCAAGCTCAGTTAGTAGTCAGTTACATGCAGTTCTAGTCCTCTATATTCAGTTAGCACTAGGTTTGCATGGTTGCATGCAGGAGAGGCGCATTTCTCACCTACCATGGCCAGTTAGGCTTAGTTAACACTAAATTAGCCACTTGAGTTGTGATTTAGAACCCTGATGAACTCCTATAATGATTTAGACAAGGTCAATTAACCATTTAGTCCTCCGATGATGATTTAGACAGGGTCGGTTAACCATTCAGTCAAGTAGAGTCAAACCAATTCGAATTTCCTCACATAAAATTCGAATTGCATGAGGCTAGGTATCCATTGTACTTCATTGTAATTATTATCTAATTACTTTTTTATTAATGAAAGAATTCACAGTTGCAAGCCATTTTTGCACTATTTCATTCTTCAATTGCTAAGTAAATTGTGTGATCTATATTGTGAGTTGCGTGTTTGTCCATAGATCTATGTGCTCAATTTAATATGGTATCAGAGCCTCAGTGGACAAGGAACTTCTCCTCCTAGGATCTCATATTGGATCATTTTTTTAGCAAAATTTGCTCTTTCCAGTACTGCACCAGAAGCAGAGAATTTACCACTTAATATCCCAAGTTAAGAAATTGTTGATCAAGATTGCTTGATTAACTATGCTGCGTGTGAAGGAAATTCCAAAAGTGCAGACTATCAACCTTATTTTGTTTGTTTGATTGTGTGATTTACAAGTTATCAGTTCTTCTCACTGCATTCGCTACAAGCAGCTCATTCTCATCACTGCATTTGCTACGGCAGCTCAGTCTTCTTCACTGCATTCAAAATAGCTCATCCAATGGAGCAGCTCACTTCCTTCAACTACCACCAGTGGAAGGAGGACATGGAGAACCAGCTTTGCTCCAAGAATATCTTCAGACTCACAATGGAGATAGAGGCTGAGCCAATTCTTAATCATGACAAAGAAAAGTATTGGAATACGCTTGATGAAGCCTATGGATGCTTGTGTCTCTCAATCTCTCAAGACATTCTTTTCCACATCAAGGGATTGAAGACTCCCAAGGATATTTGGGATAAGCTTGCTTCCTTATTTGAAAACCAAGATGAGATGAGGGTCCATTTGCTAGAGAATGAGTTGATCTCTCTTCATCCATCCAACATAGAAACACTAAATGAATTCTTTACAAAATTCAAGAGTCTGATATTCCAGTTGAAGCTATGCAAGGTTGAGAAGGAGGATGATCAACTCATCCTTTCCATTCTCTCAAAACTCAGTGTAGACTACTCAATATTTGTATCAACTTTTCAATCGGTGAAGCTCACTACTCCAAATTGGAGGATGCCCACTCGTGATGCTTTCATTGAATCTCTCACTTATGAGCATGACAAGTTGATCCAAATGGGGATCATTCGATCTTCCAAAGATCAAGCACTGGTTGCAGGAGGACCTAAGGTAGCAAAAGGATGAGTCTCCTGTGAAGAAAGAGCAGTCAAATGAGCCTTCGGGTTTGAAGAGAAGCAAGAAGAATGGAAAAGGAAATACCCTTTGTTCCTACTTTGGAAGGGACTTTCATCCAGAAAGCTCCTGTATGAGAAGAAAAATTGATGAAATGACTCTTCTTCTAAAGAAACATAACATTGCTGCACCTGTTAGCGCAAGGAAGCCTGACCATAGAGAAGAAACTGAAGAATATGAAGAGACATGCCATGCACTGAAAGCTAGCTACTCAACAACACATGCCTTTTTTAATTGATTCTAGAGCTTCCAATCATATGGTTGCATCCAGAGAATCATTCTCTTCCTTGCAGTATTTTGATGGTCCTAGTATTCAAATGGGAAATAACAGTAAATTTCAAACCAAGGGGAAGGTCTCAATCAAGCTTGGGCATGGAAAGTTCAAAGATGTGCTTTATGTTCCCTCCCTGGCTGCAAACCTATTATCTGTATACCAAATGACTCATACTGGCTCTCCAAAATGATTCATATTTGGTCTTGACTCAGTGGAGATCATAGATATCTCTACTGGGAACATCATAGCGAAGGGTGTTGCAAATCATGCCTCCAAGGCATATGAGTTCTCACACTTCATGCCATTTTCAGAACCAGTGCACTCTCAGCAGCCACTTGCAAGGGAAGGTAAAAGCATTTCATCTACTTCTTTTGTAGCTTCCACTAGTATTGCAGATCCAATTGTATCAGTTTATGAGATTGAGATTCAGGGTGATTCAGATCTAGATCCAATCCCTACTTCCAAACTGGAATCTAGGAAGATGACTAAAAATCCATCTAACACTCAGAAGGGAAAGACCCTTGCTCTATGCCATGCAATCTTACCTCTTTCAAAGAGATGCAATAGACTCCCTATAAGATTCTACATTGCAAGGGCTCAGTCTCACTACATTCAGAAGAATAGAGTTGATCATACACCTCTTCATCCAGCAAGAGACAAAGGTTGCATTCCTCCTTCCTTCCATCATCATTTTGGGAGAAGATGGAGAAGTCTACATGCCAGGGCCCAGGATACATGTGCACAAAACATCATGCATGCTGCTTCACTACATCACAGAGATTGCAGCAACATGTTTTCAAGTTTTTCAAACTTGAATCCTAATTCTATCTGCTTAGTTAGAGGGGGGGGATTTTTTCCCATGTGGTTTTTTCCCTGACTCCTTGTATTGAGCAGTTACTTTACTTTACTTGATGTAATGGGTGACCTATTTTCTTAGTTACCAGGGCCCACAGATTGTCCAAGTTAGGATTCAGGGGGGGTGTTAGGATTATTAATCCTCCCTTGTCCAATTTGATCATATGTCTAAATCAGGAGTCAAGTCTAAATCGAGAGTCCTACTAGTCTATTTTTAGTCACTAGCACCATTGGGTCCACTTGTCCTAATTGGGGAAAATGTTCCAGTTACTAAAGTGTGGGGAACACTAATTGAGGTCTACTTCCACTGATTGCTCTTGTATGCATCAGTTTAGGAGTCTCCTAGATCAATCCCTACAAATTAGGAGTCACCGGGAGTGTCGATACCAACCAAGGTCAGTTGAGTTGAGTTGGTGACTAGTCAAGCTCAGCTAGGAGTTAGTTACATTCATTTCTAGTCCTCTATATTCAGCTAGTGCTAGGTTTGCATGGCTACATGTAGGAGAGGCACATTTCTCACCTACCACAGTCAGTTAGGCTTAATTAACACTGAATTAGACATTTGAGTTGTGATTTAGAACTTTGATGAACTCCGACAATGATTTAGACAAGGTTAGTTAACCATTCAGTCCTCTAATAATGATTTAGACAAGGTCAGTTAACCATTCAGTCAAGTAGAGTCAAACCAATTCGAATTGCATGAGGCTATTTAGCCATTGTACTTCATTGTAATTATTATCTAATTACTTTTTTATTAATGAAAGCATTCACAGTTGCAAGCCATTTTTGCACTATTTCATTCTTCAGTTGCTAAGTAAATTGTGTGATCTATCTTGTGAGTTGTGTGTTTGTCAACAGATCTATTTGCTCAATTTAATAGACATGAATGACAACTTTAGAACATATCAGTTCCGAACTTGTTGAACAATTGAAGACAGTAAAGGAAGAGGTGCGATAAGAAACAGAACGAATCATGAAAATATTTCAATATTTTCAGATAAAAATGCATTAACCGAAATTTTAGACTAATGTGGCTTGGGACGAGCCATGGGTGAGACTTGGGGGCTTGTTGGACGTAGGAAAAGACGAGAAAAGATAACTAGAATCATGCTTGGAAAGATGAAGATTCTGGTCACAAGACAAGCAAAGACCATGACGAAAGAAGCCCTGACAAAAGAGGAAGAAAGCAGTTCAAGACAAGGCATTTGGCCTATTTTTTCATAAAGAGTTAGTTATACTGATAGTTTTCTTTTGGGAAATAAATCATGGTTGTAAATTGGGTCGATAGTGCCTATTTTGAGATGTAATGGGATGGGTTAAATTAGTAAGACAACTTGTTGACTGACAATTAAGAGTCATTCGATGGTTAAATAAAGAAGTGTAAAAGCATAAAAGCATCGATCCAAGCTATGTGCGGATCACATCAGATATTGATAAATGACGACTAAGACTAAGAATAAGATATAAAAAATAAGAGAGAGAGACCTAACAAGAGAGCATGAGATGAGAAAAGAATACATGAATTGTAAAGAAGGTCAAAAGAAGAGTTTGCAAGCTGTGTGTATAGACCAAAGGTGTTAAACCATTTCTTATGCCAGATGAAGAGCACCTTTGTGGTTTTTCTTGGATGGGTTTCCATGTTAAACATTGTGTCTATGTGTCTTTGACATATGTGTTTATGTCAAGTGCAGATTTGTTATGAATGAATTTATCCATATATGTCGCACATCTAATGATAGGATCGCATGGAATATTAGTTAATGTTTGTTAATTATTTATGTTACATGTTTTTATATATGTCGACAAATCAATAGGCTATGTTCTTGAATGAATGCATGAATATAGAAGTCTATTCCTCAGTTTCAGTCGAGTGGCCTGGTAATGTTGTAATAAGGGAATCCCCCTCACTAATTGCAAAAACCTGGTTTTGGCAATTCCCATAAGATATATTGGGTGAGACTTCATCTACATCGCAGGTGTTGCTCACGAATTTCTACTATGTCGGGTTGATATCTTGGGTTTTGTTGACGAACAAAGGGTTTTAACCTGGTTCAATAGAAAGAACTCTAACACTATGAACCCATTAAATACGTAGGAATATTTTTGTTATCCACCATTTTTCATAGTACACCAAATTTTGATATGGAAATTCCATGCCTTTAAATTTGTTCATGAATTCCAAGTTCGTCATGGAATGAATCTTACCTTGATGCATTCTTCAATTTGTTTCCACCAATGTAGGTCATCCTTATGCATTTCCCACCGTCATGTAGGATTCCCCTAAACTACTGCATCCATAGCCTATACTCTCTGAGCCTTAGGTAAGGAATTAACCCTCTCTATTCCAACAGACTTCGGTGGATCATGCAACTCAAATCTATTCCAACGCACAAGTTTGGTGACCGTAGAGCATCTTCGAGAGGACACTTCATACACTTGATTCTACCATATCTCCAGCATGTCTTGAGAATATGTGTCGAAAGAATAGATACTATGCCAACTCAATTTTCTATCTGTAATTGGATTCACGTAGTCCTCCCTTTGTTTGGCTACGTTGTATATGTTTCAACTTTGATTTTATTGGCACCAGTATTACCAACTATGTGTAGTGTGCTCCTTTTGTAGCATCAAGAAGGGCCACCACCCATAGCTCCTATGTTTCAAATGACATATGTTGTTGCTTTAAATTTAGGATAACGTTGTTGTCAAATTCTCAATCTATCCCGAATAAAGCTGGATAGGGGTTTATGTCTTCAAGTATCTCTATCACCTCAAAGTATACCATTGTTTTAAGAACGTCGATATCCACTTTGATGTTCTCCATCAAGTTAATGGGATAGATCCTGTATTGATTTTCCATCTTGATTTGAAGAGGGGACCACACCAACTTTGCTTTCCCCATAAATTCCAAAGACTTCTTCGACAAGATGTTGATTTCTGACCCTAGGTTGAGCATTATCTCTTTCATCTTGTATCCTCATAACTCAAGGGTTATCTTGAATTATTTCCTTGTGCATCTCTTTTTGGGAACCCATCACACACCACTCAAAAAGTAGCACTGAAATGGGATCCTCCATCTTGCTCAATTCCATCATGTTTGTGAGTAGACTCACCAATTTGCTTGTGACTTGAGGATCACTCAACACATTCAGACAACACTGAATAAAATTACTTACTTGGTCCTCTTGATGGTTATTCTATGATTTTGTGTGTTGTTCATCTTCTTCCATGCAATCCACAATTTATGTTCATCGTGTAGGTTGTGCAACACATCCTCCTTGCGTGGTCTATTTTAGTGATCCTCCTCTTCATGTGTACTACATAGATGGTCTTCTTTATGCAATCTCTCTTCATGCAACTCTTCTTCCCAAAACACTACTTCCTCAACTTATTTTTGTGCATCATGCAGGAATTGGCTTTAGTGTGCATCATCAAACTTTGGCAGAGCTTGCACAACTTTATTTATTTTAGACTCAATCGGTTTCTCTGTGCAATGTGTTCCGATTGTATCTTACCCTATTTTAGCAACCCCCTGGTTACTATGTTTACATAGGCATGGTCCCTTTCAGTGGGATCTTCGCATGGTTCTATCATCACCATTTTACATCGGCTCTTCTTCTCTTCCCACTTTGCTAGCAGATCTAGGAAAATATTTCGTCAGATGCTTCGTGTTGTGATAGTATCCGCAAAGGAAATGGATTTTTGTACAAAATCACACCACATGGCATGGATTGTCACAATTGAAGCAAATGGATTTCCTGCCTCCATCTCCAAATCCTCTACCTCGGCCTTGCTATCCCCCTCATCACGAGGTTTACACTTCCATGGTATCAACTTCCATGGTTATCATCCCTTTCTCAATAAACATCATATTTATCCACATAAGTATCTCTAACGTGAATATTTTTTTGGGGCTCGCTTCAAATCTAGCCTCTACACGACTATATGAATCATTACACTTTATTGCAAATTCCATAATATAACCCTCCTTAACCCTCTCAAACCAAAAAGATACTACTCTTGACCATTTGTTATCGAGATTATTCAACCTATCCATCTTCTCCTAAGTCCACACTATGGGTTCAGGCCTTCTCCATGTGGTATTAATCTCAATCTACTTCTTTACCCATTCATGCAAAAGACAAGGAAACTCGCTAAAGAAAGTTTCATGCAAATCAGAAGAAATGTACATTTGCTTCCACTTTCAGGATTTACAAGCAAACCTCTAGTATCCTTCTATGAAAATTTGTCTTCTTTTACTTACATCCATTCTTTAATATCACCTTTGTGCATCTTCCATGTCATCTCGACATCCTTCCACTATGATTCCAATGCCAGGTCCTAGCAATAGAACCAATTATCGGTTGAGGGAAGTCAAACCCGAGGTTCAAAAGGCTTCACCAACAAGTACCCTACAGGCATCGACACATTCAATATTCCAAGAACAGAATGAGGTCTCACCTGATACATGCATAAGAATCACAAGGAGTGTCACAAAGGGTGCGTAGGGAAGGATGGGGTATCCTCTCCATCTGCTCATCCATTCAATCATTCACATGCATATTAAACAGTCAATCGATCATCTTTATACAGAACATATATTCATAAACAGTAAATAAAATACAAATGCTATACGTAGAATAGAGGGAAACTGACTTTATATTATCATCAAAACCGAACTAAATTACATTCCACATCCCTTGGATGAAAGTCCCAAACGTTCCATCTCTTTCTCAACAGTATAGATTCAACAAATGACTACAATAACCATCAAAACATCAATACTAACAACCAAAACCCAACCCATTACAACAAGCACCTTTAAATAGGTCAATCTTCCCCTTCCCGACTATTAGTTTGCACATTATTTGGTGGAATGAAAAATGCCACTCATAAACTGCTACCGATGCACGACATGAACTTTTTGCACATTGTTTCCCTTGGTGCACCATGACTTTCCAGTTGGATTCTTTGACGTGCAAACACTTTGTTATAGAGAGAAATTCCTATGGCTTGGGGTACCACAACAGACAGCTTGACTCCAGAAATCAATCCTTTCCAATATGCAATAGAAATTAAATGTCTAACACTAAAGGATCAAACCTCGTACCCTATTCCGGATGGTTGAAGTAGATCCCTGTTGAGCTTTCCAATATTCAGCTTGAATTGATAGATTACTTCCTCAACAACAAGTAAACAATACAAGTATTCTATATATCATGGTGTTAGATCTATTCTAGCATATATAATCAATAATGTACAAGCATTTGACATAATCCTATGGATAAAATATTCATTCAAACACACATTATTGGACAGGAAAAGATATTTCTATTAATATAAATCAGAGATTACAAGATACAACCTCTGACGGCACGTTTTCGAACCGAAGAAACTTAATCCCCCACTTGGGCCTCCACCACCTCAATCCTCAATCTCTCGATAGCAAGCTCACAAGCAAAAGGCAAGCTTGGGAAGAACACACTAGTGTTCCAAGGGACAAAGGAATGTAGACTCAAGCATAAGTTCCGACAACAATGGACTATAGTTTCTTTGCTCTCAATTCTCTCTTCTTTTCCTTCAATGTACCAAGGGGTTCCTTATATAGCTTTCAAAGGGGTAATGAAAGGTCGAATCCGAGCGATCTCAAGGCATAGGGAAGGCCAGGAGTCAAATGAGTCGGATCCATGTCAAGGAAAACTCCAAAAGGATTTGGATTATGCACACATCCCGATGTACGTAGTTTTAGTGGTCAAACCCATGTATATACGCGCTTATAGGTTTAAAAGTTGTGTGTATCATTTTTCATATGTTTTTAGGGATGACCAAGGAAACATCAAAGGACAAAAAATGGTCCATGGGGTCTAAGGAGTCTGCAGCGGGACAGAGGAAGGCCATACAAAGTGTGATTCACCTGGAGTGGTGAAATCAGCTATAACAGATGCCCCCTAATGTGTGAGGTCAGAGGTGTCATACGATGGCCGAAATACATTATAAGTCCATCCCAGAAGTGGAGTGATGAAGGATCCCAAATGGAAGACCAACCACCCAATCAGCATAGTACACTAATACAACTCTGCACATAACTGCAAGTACATATAGCAGTCCCGGATACATAAGAGTACAATGGCCATGAATAGGCATGATACATGATATCACATATGTGGTCATAGCCACGTACAATATACACAAATCAAAATCTCCATGATGAAGATATACAAAGAACCATGATCTCCATAATGGCTGAAGATATAATAGATCGAGAGCTCCATAGTGGCTGAAAATATCTGACATATACTGGAATCAAGTCACGAGAGCTGAAATCTCATGAACACTGCCACGATCAAGTAGGTAGCATATAAGAAATGCCACCAATATGGAAAGTATTCTACACAAACCGCTATGAGTACATGTCATACTATGCGAATAGAGGTGTCGAGGTCGAACATAGTAGTCCATCGTCTGATTACCGGTCATTAATGTATACTGTTAACAGACGCAAGATCACCCACCGATAATGAAAATGGGAATCAAGGTACTAGAGTGCAAACTAACAAGTGTGAATAAATGTGTTGAGGTCGAACACTTGAGAGGATCCATCGATCAGGGGACATTGATGTAATCCCAAGAACTATCGATGGCGAGAAAACCTGCCACTGACGACTGCAAGTCTCAAGGCACTCAAAAGGACTCTAGATTCCAATCCCAGAATAAATGATCTGAAGTCGATGGGATGAAATCCGCTAGAAAGAGGGCATTAAGGCATCCCCCATCATCCAACACGAGGTACTCAGCAAAGCTGTATAATGTGGAAGGACTCAATCATAAGGTGCACGAACCGGTAACTGTACCAGGAATGGCCGACATGCAAAGTCAAGATAACTGAGGAATGGCCGACTCAAGCTTCAACTTCCTTCGAACAAGAGCATAACGGCGTATGGTGACTGAATGAAGGCAGCATAGACTTGATATACAAACTGGGACATCTCTGCGACACAGGAGGCATCAACAGAGGCTCCATAGGGACTTGAAGCTTAACCAGTGGGTGAAGATAAACTCAGATAAACGAGTACAACTCCTAAAGTCAAACTATAACCCAACCAATACATGTGATATACAGTGCTCTGTTCGAAGGCGACACGACTCGACAGCTGCCACAGATAACATCTTTCCTTGTCCAGCTTTTTGGTTTTTTAATTTTTTTTTTGGGACTTTTTCAGTTATTTAAAAAGCTTGAAAAAATAATAAAATAGCTTTATAGTTACATACTAGGAGGAGACGAGTGTCATAAGGGCAAACAAACTAGTTCCAAGCAGTGGAACATACCTATGCTCAATGCAAGGACACATGTGTAGGATATCAACACTCGGGGGAAAATCTCCTCCCAGTAAAAAGGGAATCAAGCTGCGAATGATAGAAAAATGGCTCTGCATGGCTAGACATGAGACAAGCTCGGGCTATATGGTTAAAACGCAATGTCAGGGGAGCCGGCATAAAGCTTAATAAGGCAGGAAAAGCTCATGATAATGCATTCACAACTTGACATGAGGGAGTCCTAAGGGAAATAGGCCAGCAAAAGATCAAGAGGAGTATGAGGCTCTTGCGAAATGTCATGGAAATACTATACAATGGACTCCCACACCCTAAAGGAGAAAACGTCAACATGGGAACCAAATGCAAATAAGACGCTAACTAGGGTACCCATGTAAGGTAAAGCTCTACCACTCATATCATGCCACTTCTAAAGCAGGGTTCCGTGACATAATAGAGTGGGTTCGTACCTAAGGTCATGATGAGATGGTCATAAGGTTATGCAAAATGCGAATGGTGATGAAACCTAACCTATATGCTAGTTTATACATGATACCTGAGATCGGCATGAATGGGTCAATCCAATGGCTGAAACGACATTGAAAAAGGTCTTCTACATCACGAATTATGTCAAAAACGGTCCAAAATGGTTAGAAAATGCCGAAACTATAGGAAATGGGGTAAAAATTTTCAAATATTTGAAAATTTTCTATAAATAGTAAACAATTCAAAATATTATAAATCATTTGAAACTTTTACCCATTTGAGCTCTCATTTTCAACAGCGAATTCCAGGAGATCCAACCGGCGGAATCCACTACCGTTTTTTCCAGGTATTTACTCATGCTCTCCTCTTGCATTTTGATACAATTTTTATGGATTTTCATGGTTAAATAAGGTTTCTAGGCCAACCCAAAATGAGCGTTGCGGCCCACGCGGAAATCGAGGTTTTTTCCGCGTATAGGGCTGGATATACACGGAAAATGGCCTCAAACTCACGTACATACACGGCTATTTTGAAAACAGTCGCGTATGAGGCCGCGCATATGGTTTTTTCAATAAAATAATGGGAAAATTTACAATTTCTTGTGCAGGATGGTCCTAGAGTGGAGAGAGCGTGAGCATGGTGAAGTAGAGAAAGCAATAAGGGCCGACTTAATGGATCAACAAGCTCTACGTGCATGCAGACTCTACAAGTTTTGGTGTCTTGGTGGTTTGAGGGCCAAACCAAGACTATTACAGATGCTGGTGGATTACTGGGATCCAGACTCGGAGTCCTTCCATATAGATGGGATGTTCCTCACCATAGAGGTGGAGGACATATACTTCATTACTGGGCTTTCTAGATGAGGGGAAGTGGTGAACCTTCGTTCCCGTGGTGGGCCAGGAAGTGGCCTGACTATCGACAAGTACATTGCAGTGTACTGTTAGCCAGACACCGAGAATGTGGGTTGTCAAGTCCCTACCAATGCTATACAGGTGCTGGGCCTAAAGGCCATATTATTGACATTGGGCAGGATAGCAGACTTGGCATCACTCCATCAGGCCTCACGGTCTCTGATGTTCTACGTTGTGGAGTGCATGAGACCCACGATCTATGACTGGAGTACTACACTACTGAGCAACATGAAACATCAGCTCAGTGAGTGTAAGGCAGGCAGAGTGCGGAACTTTGGGTTCAGCAGTATTTTGAGCATGTTTTTCTTCGAGCGTGTTCCAGGATTGAGCCCTAGAGTGGACGTTCCTCTTCACTGGGTTCGAGATCCGGCCCAACGACGTTGGGCAGATGCTATGCGCAGACTGGGGGGTGGTAGGGTGGCCAACCCATATCCAGCTGACTTCTTTCCATGGTGGCGACGACAGATAGTTGCCATCGATGATTACCCCTATGCAGGGATAGATTTCCGGGGGGACCTAGACATGCCGTTACCACCAGGATCGGCATATGGTGATATAGGCAACGAATCTCGGCCCTCTCTTTTTAAATTTTGAATTATTTAATTTTTTTTATATTTTCTTGATTATATGGAATCAAAAAGACATATTTTTGGGTGATGATACATAGTGACATCTACCATTTGTGTGCAGATGTGGGACCACGGTGGCCAGAGAGCTTCCCTCGTCATAGACGGAGGGGAAGAGGAGATGACATCACGAGTGTGGATGCGGAGCGAACGCTCCAAAGCATTCATACCAACTTTGTGAGATTGACACATAGAGTTCCCATGGCGCAAGTCGAGAACTTGCCTGAGGCCATGCAGCGGCAGGTGGTGGGTGTACCACGCGCATGGGTGTGTTTATTCCGACAGCTAGCTAGAGCCATAGTGACCTTTCATGATCACAACCCTCCTCCTCCTCCACAGGATTAGACACCTAGGAGTGTATACATTTTGTACGACCGTGTATTATATGATGGTGGCTTGAAAGCCCCAATTTTGTATCATGACACTATGTATTATCACATTTTTGATGTATATATAAAAAATTTTATGGTGATCAATTTATTTATTTACATGTGTAAAAATTGTGTTTGTGATTAATTTATTGTGAATGAAACAAATGCCAATCTAACACGTAGTTAGCATATGAGTCAGCAACTTGATTATTATTTCTTGGAATGTGTATATATGTTATATTGTCAAATTGTCATTCTAACAATCTCACACGCAAGAATCTTCTCAATAACGTCGGATCTCTAACATGGTACAAACCATTGAGCTGTGACACTACTAACTCCGAATCAAGACGTACCTCAAGAGATAGAATGCCATGTAAAATGGCATCCCATAGAAGCTCGATAACGGCGCTGTATTCAACAACATTGTTGGAAGATGGCTGTAGACATACGCCTCCTGACGATAGTACCTAACCCATATGAGTATAAATCACCCAAGCAACAGAGGCTGAGTGTTGAGTGTGACGGCTTGCACCATCTGTGAATCCTATGTAGGTGGAACATTCCCTTGACATCTGCCAAAAGAAACGGAAACTAATCACAAACCAGATCACGATAAGAAAAAGACCTAACTACGCAAAGCTGTACAATAATATACAACAAGCAACCTTGGCTAAAGATCATGCATAGTATTTCTTGAGATAGAGCCCATTTCTAGGCTCCGCCAAGGCCGTTCCTTCATAATCCACAAACTCATACGCACCTTTCTCTAACACACGCTTGACCACATAAGGACTACGCCACATAGGATTAAATTTCCCTGCCCCCAAGGGTTCTTTCGGTTGATCCCACAAAAGAACCAAGTTGCCTTCACTAAACGCCCTTGGATGGACAGACTTATCGTACTGGACCTTAACGCAACGTTTATTGACTTCTAGAGCCACCAAGGCATCCCGACGCTGCTCATCAAGTTGCTCAAGGTGAACCAAATTCTCCTCCAATGGGGAAGTGTCTGGTAAGAGTTCTACAGCTAGCTTCAACGAAGGAATTTCGCATTCAACCGGTAATATCGACTCCACTCCATGTACAAGCTGATATGGAGAAAAACCAGTGGCAGTCTTAACAGCGGTTCGATATGCCCACAAAGCAGGATATAACATAATGTATCAATTATTCTTGCTTTGTGTGATGGTTTGTTGGAGAATGGATTTGAGTGATTTATTCACTGCCTCAACCTATCCATTCCCTTGGGGGTAGTAAGAAGATGAATGCTCTTTCTTATACGTCGCAAGAGCAAAGTCGCCGATTTTGTTATAGAGAGAAATTCCTATGGCTTGGGGTATCACAACAGACAGCTTGACTCCAGAAATCAATCATTTCCAATATGCAATAGAAATTAAATGTCTAACACTAAAGGATCAGACCTCGTACCTTATTCCGGACAGTTGAAGTAGATCCCCGTTGAGCTTTCCAATCTTCAGCTTGAATTGATAGATTACTTCCTCAACAACAAGTAAACAATACAAACATTCTATATATCATGGTGTTAGATCTATTCTAGCATATATAATCAATAATGTACAAGCGTTTGACATAATCCCATGGATAAAATATTCATTCAAACACACATTATTGGATAGGAAAAGATATTCCTATTAATATAAATCAGAGATTACAAGATACAACCTCTGACGGCACGTCTGCGAACCGAAAAAACTGAATCCCCCACTTGGGCCTCCACCACCTCAATCCTCCATCTCTCGATAGCAAGCTCACAAGCAAAAGGCAAGCTTGGGAAGAACACACTAGTGCTCCAAGGGACAAAGGGATGCAGACTCAAGCATAAGTTCCAACAACAATGGACTATAGTTTCTTTGCTCTCAATTCTCTCTTTTTTTCCTTCAATGTACCAAGGGGTTCCTTATATAACTTTCAAAGGGGTAATGAAAGGTCGAATCCGAGCGATCTCAAGGCATAGGGAAGGCCAGGAGTCAAATGAGTTGGATCCATGTCAAGGAAAACTTCAAAAGGATTTGGATTATGCACACATCCCGATGTACGCAGTTTTAGTGGTCAAACCCACATATATACGCGCTTATAGGTTTAAAAGTCGTGTGTATCATTTTTCATATGTTTTTAGGGATGATCAAGTAAACATCAAAGGACAAAAAATGGTCCATGGGGTCTAAGAAGTCTACAACGGGACAGGGGAAGGCCATACAAAGTGTGATTCACCTGGAGTGGTGAAATCAGCTATAACACACTTGTCCCAAAATTAAGGCGCCAACACTTTATAAGATTGTACAATAAGGGATTAACAACATGGATCCTTAAAAAACCAAGCTAAATCCATCTAACCACCATTAAATTGTCATAAAGTATATCTATAGTTTAGTTAAGTGAATATGAAACACTTATTCCTTGACTGTTCATATTCTTAATAGTACACCGTTTATTCAAATTCAAGGAAGAGTGAGATAGAAGGAAGACAATCCATCAAAAGTATTGTTCTGCGCATTAATTATTGAGATGGTCGTCATCATCAACATCATGTTTCATTTGAGTGTCTACTTACTATAAAGTCAATGTGTTAAATTGTGCAATAAATATGAATGAGGGAAATATTTTCTAGTGTGATTGAGTCAAAGTATTGAGACTACACAACATGGAATATTAGAGAACTTGAGACACAATGCCTTTTGACATTATGGTTTGCATTAAAGGCTTGCCACTATAATGTGCATCATGCACAAGTGTTTCTACACTAATTTGCACCTTTAGTAAAACAACTAAATCTATACACCGCACAAATTATCAGTGTACATTTCATTAATGCAACACCAATAGCCATGGACTTAATCAAATCTCTAACATATTCCAAGATCTTTCATGCAAACAACTAAGTAATACAGAAAGCAATTCAACAAAACGCCTATCAAACTCAAAACAAATGATCCTAAAACCATGAGATTGGCATTTAATAATAGAGTATTTTCAGGTAATCAACAAGAATTGGACCTCCCATCCATCGCATTACTTTTAAAATGATTTTAATTTTCCTTTCAAATTTTGAAAGTAAAAATATGAAAAGAAATAAGCTCAAGAAAAGCATTTGTTGGAAAAAATTGCCTACCCCTCACATTCTCTTCCTCAACCTTCCTTGCTAGCTCAAAAATTTTCACAAAGCAAATCATCACTATCATGACATGTGCATTGCAAAGAATAGAAAAATGTTCATTAATTTGTAACTACTTTACAAACATAACAATTCATCCAAGAGTAAGCTCTAATCCCAATATTATGAATATGGGATTGGTTCTCCACACTACTTAAAAACATTTCCCTTCAAATTTGATTATATTTATATATATGTGCATTTGTGTTTTTAATTTCAATATAAAAAGACAATCTGCCAACATGTGTGAACACTCCATCTTTCCATGCAACATCAACACTAAGAATAAGTCCAGGCCAACAAGTAACTAACATGAGTGAAACACAACTACACATACAATTTCTTTAAGAGGGAAAAAAAAACATATACCTATGTTGGGGTTTCATTCCACAATAATAGTCCTAATTTTGTGTTCATTGAAAATAATTTCAAGCATAACAATTACCAGAGAAAATTACTCACACCAAAAGCTTTGCTAAGAGTCAGTTTTAGGGTGCAAGTCCCCAATTGATGTGATCGCATTGCACCCCATGTTATATAATATTAATATTGTTGACAATTTGATGTTATTTCTTGTGGTCCTCCCTTGGGTTTTGGTTGTTACCTATGTATTATTCATAAGAATTTCACTACTAAATACTATAGTGAAATGACATGATGGGATAGCATTACACCTTAGGTTATGTGATATTAATGTTGTTGACAATTTACCAACATAGATCCATCTAAAACACTGATTTATAACCACCAAGAGGGACCCAATTTCTTGAGGTGTAAATTTTTTTTTGACGTCAACCAAATGGATCTTGATTGATAGATTGGGGTTTAAGATGGATCTATGTTGGTTTTAAGTTTTTATTTTATGAGCCGAAATAAATTTTTTTAATTACTTTTTATTTTTGGTGACTTTATTAGCCAACATGAAATTTTTTACTTACTTTTTATTTTGGTAACTTATGATCCCAGGTGAATTATTTAACTAATTTATTTTACATTTCGTTTTTTTAAAGTTGCATTACATAACATCTCCCCCATATTGGGTTGCAAAGCACCTCGCTACTCTTGATGCAATAATGCCATGCCTTGTGGTCCCTCTTTGACATGTTATTTATGTAATGTCCATAGTAATTTCACGTATAAATATTATAGGGAAATATATAAGAATTACCTAGGCGAGACCCAAGTTCACATCCAACTAGTTGCCACTATAAACCCTAGGCTAATGTCAATAGTCAATAAGCCAACACCTAGCAAGAAACCCACGACTTGCCAAAGGACATGATGTCCAAAGACACACCCAAATAAGGGCCCCACTCAAAGGGCTGCCTACCCTTTTATCCTTATCACAATGGCTACCAATCAAATTGTTGATCCCTCAACTTAAAATTGTGCATTTTGTTTCACATCAATACTCTTCTTCTAAGTGCATGTGTGGTTGTATGTGTTGTGAATAATTCTACATGCATAACAATGATGTGATAGATATGATTTATAAGGTAATACCCACACCAAAAGATTTACCAATCTGGAAGTTGGTTTTGGCTTTGAGGTGATGTGAAAACATTTTCCCTTGCTTTTTTATAACAATATCAACAATTTCACTGAAGCCATGCCTTGTGAATCATCCTTAAACTTGTGATTGTTATTTGGGTGATATGTAATAATTACATTCCACAGAATTAAGATGATCAATTGACATGTCATTAAGGATAGCTATCATAACACGTAGATACTACACAATAAATATATATATATATATATGATTACAAGCTTCTTTCTCAAACAATTCAAACCCTCACTATCTCAAGTTAGTATCTTTCCTTATTCATTCTTCACTAACATCATAATAAAAAGAATTAGTCCACAATCAAAGGATCTAACTGGTATACCTCTTCATCTTCACTATACAAAATAACATATAAATTTAATTTTCTTTAATATAACAAAATTGTTAATACCATATAATTTATTATATACTCCAAAATAACGCATTAATAAAGAAGAAAAAAAATGCACCACCATCAGAATCATTTCAAGTTCCTAGAAGTAAGTTATCAAATGAAAATGTCAATCTATGCATTTTCATAAAAACTTTAACTGGTGATGATTGTAAAATTTGAACAATTCTGAAAATTTAACTTCTTTCAAAAAAAATCACAATTATCAAGTATACAAATATTAATGAATAAAAATTGTCTCACCTGTAAGCTAAGCTTGCAAAATGACACTGACTACATTGTAAATCCATTTCCATCCCAGAGGAGTTTAAAAAATATAACTGCATTTTATCCTCAAAATTTGAAAGGGTCATACACTAGGCTGTCTTACAGAAGATTTGAAAAAAAAGGCATATAACCACCTCATCGTTCAAAAGATTTGAAAAAAAAGGCATATAACCACCTCATCGTTCAATAAGAGCTCAAGAAGTTAAAATTGCACATTAAAATATAAGTACATTAGAAGTTAAAATTGCACATTAAAATATAAGTACTTATTATAATGTTGATGTAAAAATCTGAAAGATAAAAACAGAGACTATGCACTAACAAGATGCACTCGAATTAACTGCCAAGCTACTAACAATGCCTGCTTGAATCTTATACAGCTATTAGAACGGTGGATCTCAATGGTTTGCTGCTCCTTATTCAATTTGACCAAAAATAGAGTATAATATATTGCTTCTAAAAGAATCAAGCAATTCCCAGCAGTTTCTTGATATCTTTCTGCAAACATGAAACCGAAATATTAGTAACCATATATTCAAGGCATGCATCCCAGAACTTCTTACTCAAAAGCCCTTCAACGTCCAAAGAAGTTTGTACGAGAAAAAACTAAGAAGTGAGTTAACCATAAGAAGGATATATATGCATAGATGAGATATGGAACTATGAAAGAGGGTTTGCTTAAGACCTCAATGCTCGATGGAGACGTCGTTGGCGCATATCGATCTACAACATTTCCATCTCTGTCGACTAGAAACTTAGTGAAGTTCCACTTTATGCTGTTGCCAAAAATCCCACCTTTGCTTGACTTCAAGAACTTGTAAATAGGAGCTGCATTACTTCCATTAACTGCCACCTATATCACAGAGCTGCCACTCAATACCAGGGATTCAAAGAAGAAACCAGATGGACTAGTTAGTTTCAAACGAAGCCTCTAGCATAACAAGAGAAAAAACCTGAGGAGGGTAAAAGCATTCAGTACGATGCAGACCTTGTCAAATATGGGAAACTCTGCTTTAAAGCGAGTGCAGGCCACTTCTTCAATCTGTGCATTATCACCTGGTTCCTGTCCACCAAACTGATTGCATGGGAAGGCTAATATTTCTAATCCTGCAAACAGTTTCCCAGGCTCCTTATGTTGTCAGAAAAGTTTGGAAGTTCTAAAACAAAATTAAGTTCTGAAGACTGGTGTTTACTCTAAAGCTTGGGAGATGCCATTGAACTCCTCAATATGTTCAAGTTAAAAGACTTCCACTTCTTACAGAGGCTGGGTTATCGGTTAAATTGTATTCTCAATAAAGTGAATTTGGTCTATTCAAGTTAAAAGACTTCCACTTCTTACAGAGGCTGAGTTATCGGTTAAATTGTATTCTCAATAAAGTGAATTTGGTCTATGTACCCGAATACAAATGTAGATATTTATGTTATTCTTAGAAGCCTTATTACACGGCATCAGGGTTCACTCACTAACACACTGGTTAACCAGATCTTAACAGATAATAGGGTACTGCGCTAAGTATCTAATAACTACCTGTTGCGCGGAATGATTACTTATCAAGACAGTAACAGAGTGCGTAAAAAAGGAATATAACTCAACTACGCCAAACTATGAAGACACGTATACTCAGGGGCTCCTATATATACGAGTGTTGGTGCTTCAAAGCAAATAAAATACAATATTTTACATCATTAAAAACTGGCTGGTTCAGCCTGAAAGGAGGCCTCTAAAATGTGGCAAACATAGCCCAAGATGAAGCCACTCTTAACCATAAAGAAGCCACTTTAAGGGATCCAATGCTCAAATCAGTGCCATACAAAAACTGCACTTAACAGTTCTATAGCCCATTTTTTCTAGGTTGTTGAATTGCATATTCATGTGGTATAGATTGGAAAGTTGAAAGGCTAGAAGTCAAGAACAACTTACAGCTAACTTGCTAAGTGACAGAGCACTCATTTTAGGCCATGTGTCCTGCATCCAGTGTTATTCAAATTTCAAACCCTTGGAGTGTGTGCTTGATTTATGAACCTAGTTAATATTAAGATTAGAAACCCACTAAACTTAATCTATGGCAGGCCATTTGTTGATCTCTGGATGACTTTTTCTATCAATTGCATGTTTTTTTGCAGAAGTATAGAGACCTAAGGGAGGGAAGGAAGGTTACCAGGAAACTCCCTACAAAATCCTTCTATTGTAGAGTAGAACAACTGCATAATCCAGTGTGCTTTAAGTTTTAACCTCTATCAGAGGGGAAAAAAAAGATGGCAAGCCTTTTGTTGATCTCTGGGCTCCTCATCCGTCAATTGCATGTTTTTGCAGGAGCATAATTCCTAAGCAAAGAAAGGGCAGCAGGAAACTCCCTAAAAATCCTTCCATCAAAGAGTTGGACAACCATGTTTTAAGCTTTAACTTCCGTCAGAGAAAAATAATCTCCCTATGAAAAATTCAACAGGTTAGGAATTAAACCCCAAAGACCTACCCCATCTGGTAGCCTTCTTTACCACCGAGCTACAAACACGAAACAGGGCTAGAGGATTTTAAGAAACGTTCAACTACCCCACTAAGAAACCCTCAACCACCCCATTCCCAGCACATATTATACACATCAAGTTGATCAGTAATTGACTAATCTAGTGTCAATACAAGAATTGGAGAACAGTAACAGAATGATAAATCGGCCAAATTGATCAGTAAAACACTAATGTTTAAATATGATAAAAACTAACAAATACTATAACGATATGTTTGAAGCGTACCTTGATCCTTGTATTTTGTATACACTTCACTCAGCTCTTTATAGTTAGAGGTCGTCAACCCACTGCATTTTGAGAAAAAAAAATAGATACCTGAATTAGTTCCAGTATGATGATGATGATGATGGTTAACCTCTACTGAGACCAAACTTTGGTTTATCGGACCTAAAGAAACAAATTAATTAGTTTGCTTTAAAATTGTATTCCTATGCTCAAAGAGCTTGGTGAGAAGCCTCCCAAACTCACTATAATTTTGGCAAGTTAAAAGGCTAGGAAGGTCGGTATTGCAATAAATATTATGAAACTGAGATCTAATGTGGGTGTACGCAGTGCTCTCTAAGAGGAAGTGGTTTTCATCTTCAATGTTCTTATTCTCACAAAGACGACAAATCCTTTCCATCCATGGTGTTTTAGAAACTGTCCAACTACCCGTTTCACTATGGAGCTCATGAGAATTTGTTCTTATCTTGGCTATATTAATTTTTTTCTTTGAACTGGTTAATACAGAGAGGTACTTTTGATCTTCTAGAGTATGGTTGATGACCTCCTCATAATACCTTAGTTTCTTTTTAGCCTCTAAATCTTTCTCACACCACAATTTTTGATCTTCTAGAGTATGGTTGATGACCTCCTTATAATACCTTAGTTTTTTTTTAGCCTCTAAATCTTTCTCACACCACAATTTCTCTTTAAACTTAGAATTAACAATATTTTTAATGTTATTAATATTTTGCAATGCAACATTTTCGTGGATCTCCCAGTGGTTTAACGAGGCCCTGGTATCTTTATACCAACCTCGCTTGGGCCTTAGTTAGTTTTGGCTGGAATTAAAAGCTAGCTTTGGAAGTCGATGGTCCCCCATGTTATTGATTTTGTGTTTGTACAACAGGAGCCTAGTCATAGCTAGGCTCTCAATAGGGGAAAGACCCACTTCTATAAGGAGAATAGGATATGGTGTATTGCTTTTAATTTTGAGGTTATACGTTATAAAGCTTGTGGATTTGCTCAATCTTCCTCCAGGATTCTCTAGAGATGCTGCAACCCCAAACCTCACAACCATACAAAATAACAAGAGTGACTAAAGTTTCAAAGAGAAGCTTCTTTTTATCCCACATCACAAGTTATATAAATCGGTATATAACTTCACTAGCAAAAAAAACAGCCCAGCATAGTCCATAAAGCCTAGAAGATTTCATACATTGTTTTAAACAATGTCATATAAAAGATATGATTGAACAAAATTCCAGGCCCACGAGACCTTAAAATCAATTTTTTCTATGTAAATAAGATAAGTTTTATTGGCTATGAAATCATTGTTTCCAAACCGAAGTATAAAATGTAAAATTACCATTGAGAGGCAACATTGACTATGAGTAAAACCTTGCCCTTGTAGATGCTGAGATCCACATCATTGCCCCTAATGTCCTGAATACAATTTAACACAATTGATTCAGGTTCTCATATGCAGATGGGTGTGGAGATACTAACATACGAGATGCAATTCAGAAAAATAAATTATAAAGAAAATAGAAACTACCTTGACTGTAAAGTCATACACAGAGGAATGCCTTTCTGATGAGCTCCCAGACATGGCTGTAAAATTAGCAGAGAACCCCACACGGAAATTATCAAATTTTTTATCGCTTATTCTTGGTTCGATCCAAGAACGTTGGTGCGAATGTAGGGAAAGCTACAAACTGGATGGCGCGAGGATTGCAAAAGGGCTCAAGGCATTAATATAGGAGGAGGCTGTGAAGATCGGTACCGCAGGAATTGAACGTGGAAGATCTAAATAAATGAGGGGCCGCATTGGGAATCAAAATGAACGGACGAGGTCGGAATAATGGTGGTTGATCGTGTGAAGAGGGCATGGCAATTGATTCAACTCCCCTACTTAGTGGGTCCAATTTTGATTGAAAATGGCATGGCCATGGGGCATCAGTCATGAGTCATGACCAATCTTGTTTAGCACAGACTTATTTTAGTTTAGCCGACATTTGATGGTCACTTGGTAGTGATGAGTTTTGATGGTCAAAGTATTTATTACATGTTATTATTATATTAAATGTGAAAGTAGGTAGTTATTAATTATCATAAATATAATTAATTATAATTTTAGTTAGATTATTTAGTTAAGGTGTGGGTTTAGTCAACAAGATGTTTGAGTTATGGTTTTTTACCAAGTGAGAGAATTTGGAAAAAAAAAACCATAATAAATATAACTTGCATAGGAAAATAAAACACCAAGAGAAATCTGATATGTTGTAAAATGAGAGATAGTTGTGGGTATGTAGATAATATAATTTTACGTGTTGAAAGCAAGTCTAGCCAATATATAGTAGATATAGTAGTCAATGAAATTGAAAAAAAAAACTCTATTGTAAGTACTAATAAGCAATAAATAGAAACTGGAAGGGCTGGAGACGATGGTGAGGACTATGTCGTTCGGTCCCTGCACTGTTGCTCTCGTTTCTCCATGGCGAACACCCACATATCCCCGGTGACTGCTATTGGGTTCTTCGGAGCAGTGCTCTTGTTCTCGCTGCTTACCTCCGACATTGTGGTTTCTTTTGGTCTAGGGTTCCTCTCTGTTTGGGGTTTCTTAGCTCAGGGTGGTGGGTACCAGTCAACAGCTTCTCTTGGAGTGCCTCCCCTTCACTGGGGGACTAGTACAAACCAAGAATAAAAAAAAGTGGAAATGATTCGTTCTTTGGCTGTACTTGTTGACGTCGCCTCTCGCCACCCCTGCATGGGGTTTTTTCTCCAGCCCCGACGTTTGATTCGGGTAGGTACATAGTTGACTTCCTTGATTACCTGGGTTTGTTGTTTACCCCGTTGAATTTGGTCCTTAACCCTTATACCTTACCAGGGTTATTTCTTTCTTTCCTCTATCATTAGGGTACATGACATCGTTGACACTGGAACCCCTCTGATTGGATTCATGCTTTGGGTTAGTTACTGGCCGTGGTCTCCTTTCTTGTGGGGGATTTGTGGTACCAGGTCTATGTTCCTATGTTTTTTCACCTTTTTTTCTGTGGCTCCCGGCGTTGGTTTTTTCTTTGTTTTTGGGGTTTGCTAACCTTGGTTCTGGGTCGATTGCTTTGGGTTACGGCCTTTGATGGGTGGACCTAGTGGGTCATTATCCATGGCTGAGATAGACACCCGGGCACGATTTCGTCGGAAACGCCGTTCCAAATGTGATAAGGCTCAGAAGGGGCATTACCGTTATGTCTTGGGACACGACATTTATATGGAACGTGTCTCTTCCCTTTGCACACGCGCCCTGGTCGGCTGTTTGGAATACTGCGGGATGAACAAAGCTTCTTGGGTTAACTGGGCTTTGGAGCACTGGAAGCCACTCTTCAACTACATTCTGACTATCAGCTTGTTGTTAAATGGATGGATTGTGTTTGTGTTTCTTGATGCTGATCATTGTTCCCGGGTTCTGGAAGGCATCTGGCGTATTGGCAAAGGTTCGCTGGTCCTTGGGCGTTGGCACACCAAGTTCGACCCCCTGCGGGAGAGGATCTCCAAACGACATTTGTGGGTATTATTACCCCACCTTCCGTTTACTCTGTGGAGCAGACATTTTCTGGAGGGAATTGGGAACACTATAGGAAGGTTTGTAGCTATGGAGGATGATTTCCAACTGGCTTATCACAAGCGGGTTGCCAGAATTCTTGTTGAGATGGACATCTCTCGGGGATTACTAGCTGAAGTGGAGATTTTATGTAATGAGTGCTTATTGATCCAACGGCTCGACTACCTCCATGTACCCTTCAGATGTAGTTGCTGTTGTTCAGTGGGTCATTTGAGAAACTCTTGCCCCCACAGATTCTCTGGAGGGACTAACATGGGTACTAGAGAATTATGAACGCCTTTGCTTTCGGCCAGTCCTTCTAAGGGCCAGCAAACCTCACCAGGTAACTCTTATGTGTCCCCTCCTCCCACTGATGTTGTCTCGAATTCTTTTTTTGAGGCTGTGGATAATTTGATTTTGTCACACAAAAAATCTTCTGTTCCTCCATCATCCTCCATCACTATTTTGGATTCTCCTCCTCGGTCACCTCTATTGGCACCGATTCCTCCTCTCTCGTCTGACTCATATCCTAACCATGTTGCCTTTCCTCGGGAATCGGAGGATCCTCCTTTTCTCTCCAGTACTGTCAACTCTTAGTCCCATACACTGGAGCCTCGACTACCTGGATCGGAATTGCCTGTTCTTGACTCGATGGAGGACTTTCCTCCTCTCTTACCTACAGTACCTCTCCTAGGTCAGGCCTCCCCCCCTCATAACCCCATCTCTTCTCCCTCGTTCTCTTATCCCTCTCTCAAAAGGCCCCTCTCTATTTTCACGGCTTCTACGCCCACTTCCCCCTCCACCCTACACCTTAACTCCATCAGATTTGCTAATGTGACTATAAGGAAACCTCCAAAAGGGAAGAGGGGTACCAAGGTTGACCTCTCCTTGGCATCACCACCTTACATCCCTCTTTCTGTTCGTATTAAGGATGCAGCCATAAGTAACTCATCCATGGGACTTAGAGCGATGTATCCCCTGAAGGATGTGTCCTGATGTTGATCCTTTCCCTCAACATTCATGGTCTGGGAGGTAAGACCAAATCACTAAACCTCCGTGCTCTTTTTAAAACCCTTAACCCTGATTTTATCCTTTTGCAGGAAACTATGTGTAGTGCATCCCCTGCACTGTTTGCCTTCTCAAAATTACTCCCTTCTTGGGAATTCTGCGCAATTAGTGCATGTGGGCTCTCGGGGGGCCTTCTCTCTGCATGGAACCCGACAAAGGCAAATTGTAGGGCCTTCCAGACCTGTGCTGGTATCTTGCTACAGGCCTCTATCCGTGGGATGACTGATCCTATCCATATCCTCAATGTATATGGTCCTTACTACCGGGATCGTGATCTTTTTTGGGACAATGCTTATCGTGGCGGTTACTTAGCCTTCCGCTTCTTGTGTTAGGTGGGGACCTTAATCTCACTCTACGCTCCTCTGAAATATGGGGTTCAAAGGCCACCTTGGACCCTCTCTCCAGCCACTTCTTATCACTCTTTGAGTCAATGGGTCTTGTGGATGTGGCTCTGCAGGTCGCTGGGCCTACATGGCGCAACGACAGAGTGGGGGATGAGGGAATTAGCAAGCGACTTGATCGTTTTCTTATATCTAATACCTTACTTCCCTCCTTGGGGGTTTATCGACCTGGACCAAATGTGTGGATTTATCTGACCATTTTCCTATTTGCCTTGAATGGAGAAAGTCGAAAGGCTCCTATGACTACCCATTTAAATTTAACCACTCTTGGCTTGATGACCCTGCCTTCAATGATTGGTTTATGCATTGGTGGTCATCTAACTTTGCTACTGACAGTCTTCATGGTATTGAGGATTTGTGCCTTAAATTGCGCAATCTCAAATTTGGTACGAAGGGATGGACTAAGGAAAAGTTGGCAAGTATGGATTCTGCTTCCTCTTGCCTTGAACAAGCCATTGAAGCTATCCTATCAGGTCCATCTAATGGTATCCTTTCGAGGGAGCAGTTAGCTCAGTTGACACTTCTCAGTGATGAGAGGAAAAATATTTTGGACCATATCCAGCTTACCTGGCAACTGAAAAGCAGAACCAAATGGGCCCTCTAGGGAGACTCCAATACAAAAAAAATTCATGCGGTGGCCTCGGGGAGAAGGATACAAAATACAATCTGGTCTCTTGTAGACTCTGATGGTAATATTGTTGAGGATGAGGTCTCCTTAAAAGAACTTGGCAAAGCCCACTATGCCAATATTTTTAAGGATGATGGTTGTACTAGTTTAGTACACCAACTTAAGGTGGTCTCACTCTTTCCCAGAATGATTCCCATTGAGCACTCCTCCCTCCTTTCCTGCCCTATCAATCTAGAGGAAATTGAACACTCTCTGAAGTCCTTTAAAAAAGATCGTAACCCGGGCCCGGATGGGTGGCCTATGGAGTTCTACCTACACTACTTTGATCTCTTGGGTCCTGTTTTACTTAAGGCTATTGATTCGACTAGGATCTCGGGTTTTATCCCTCCTTCTTTGAACTCGACTTTCCTAGCTCTTATCCCTAAGAAGGACAAGTCTCAGACTTTTGCTGATTTTAGGCCCATCTCTTTATGTAACCTTCTTTACAAACTTATTGCTAAAGTCATAGCAGGAAGGTTAAAGCCTTTCTTGGACCTGGGTATCTCCCAAGAACAATTTGGGTTCCTTAAAGATCGCCAAATCTCAGAACCTATTGGTGCAAGAGGCTCTTCACTCTGTTAAAACTAGGAATCTTTGTGCCTTTGTTCTTAAACTGGATCTAACTAAGGATTTTGATCGTTTTGACTGGACTTATGTTAGGTTGATCCTGATTCAAATTGGAGTGCCCCTTCTCACTGTAAATTGGATCATGGGATGTCTTTCTACTATTAATTTTGCGGTGCTGGTCAATGGGACTCCCTTGAACTTTTTCACAGCGACCCGTGGTATTCGCCAAGGTTGTCCTTTATCCCCTCTCCTCTTTATCCTTGTCATTGAGGGCCTCAGTCTACTTATAAAGGATGCCAGGTCTAATGGTCTTATTCTGGGTATCAAAATCTCACCCTCTCTTATACTATCTCACCTCCTCTTTGTGGATGATGTGATCCTTCTGGGTTCCGGTACTCTTCAGGATTGGTCTGCATTCGAGGTCATCATTGAGACTTTCTGCAAAGCTTCAGGCATGAGTATCAGTATTGAAAAATCATGCTTTCTTTATTACAACATTGCCTCTGATTGTCTAAATGATATAGTTAGATTTCTTCCATACAGGGTGTTGCCGCTCCAAACTGGATTTAATTACCTTGGTTATTTCTTGAAACCTCTTGGGTATAGAGTTAGTGATTGGATTTGGATTATTCAAAAGTTCGAAAAAAGGATAAGTAATTGGACATATAAGTTTCTGTCCCTTGGTGGCAGATTGATTCTCGTTCAATCTGTTCTATCAAGTATTCCAGTCTATTGGATGGGACTTGCTCCTATCCCGGCCACGATTTTACAAAAAATCAGAAGCATTATGTTCAATTTCCTATGGGGCTCCACTGATAATAAAAGCAGATATCATTTGGCTAGCTGGCGAGATCTTTCTTAGCCCAAGGAGCTCGGGGGTTGGGGAATTAAAAATCTCCATTTGTTCAGTATCGCCCTGCGTCTTAAAAATTTATGGAGGATTCTCCATTCTAAAGGATTATGGTATCAAGTCCTACATCTCAAATACATGAAAAGTCCCTTGGTGATCGACTAGCTCAGGTATAAACGTTTCAGCTCGCACTGTGCTTCCATCATGTGGAGAGGATTCTTGCAGACTCTCCCTTGGATGTGTAACTACTTGGCCTGGCAGGTGGGGGATGGCAAAAACATCTTGCTGGGAGTTGATTCGATTGTGGGTTCTCATTCATCCTTTAGTTTCCCTGAGGACCTGAGATCGTTTTTGGAGGACTTGAATATTGGTACCCTTTCCCAGGCACATAATTCTCTTCCCAATGCTCAGAGTTACTGGTATACTGTCGAAGATTTGGATCTTGGAGGATCTTTCAAACAAATTTGGAATGCATATACAGAGGGTTTATTATGTGCTGGTGTTCGCCTCTCCGAATGTCCTGACGCTCTTGTTTGGGATTACAACAAAAAAAAGGGAACCATCTCTGCCAGAGATGCTTATGACTGTATTGTTCACTCCTGCTCTCCTCCGATTGTTAATCACATCGACTCTTTCCTGTGGACCAAGGCTCTCCCCAAAAAAATCTCCTGTTTCATTTGGTTGGCTCTCAGGAACAAAATTCTCACTTGGGATAATTTACAGAAAAGAGGTAAATTTGGTATTGGTATGTGCGCTCTCTGCTGTTCGGATGGGGAGACCATTGAGCACTTATTCTCAACTTGCCCTGTCTGGAAATCTGTAGCTATCCAAATTTGTGAACAATATAACCTTCCTGCCTTATCTCCTAGTGATTCTCTCGGGAGCATGATAAGATTTTGGATTGGAAATTTTCCAAGGTCCTCGCATCTCTGTTTGTTACCTTTCCATATGATTTGGATTATATGGAAAGCCCGTAATTAGGCTACTTTCGAGGGGAAAAGAAGGAATATCTTTAGTATTGTTCAGCAGACTACTTCATCAGCCCTAGCACTTTCTTCTTTGACTGTCAATGGCCTAAAAAAAAGCAAAGTGCTGGGGAATCCCCCTTGTAAGATTTTTCCCTGTGGATTTATCAATGGTGCCTCTAACTGTAAGATTGTTGGAGTTGGATATTGCGTATATCTCAATGAGTCTCACTACTATGAGTTCGTGCTGGGGGTTGGATATGGCACTAACACTAAAGCTGAATTGCTCAGTTTATAGGCTCTTCTTCTCTCTTCCCAAATGATGGGGATCCCTCTATCCCATGTATATGGTGATTCTCAAGTTATCATTAACTGGGCGATGGGATCGACTGCTCTCTCCCCTCATGATCTCTTTCAATGGTGCAAGGAGACAAAAAATCTAATCCTTAGCTTCCAGGATTTGTCGTTCACTCACATTTACCAAGAGCACAATCATATTGTTGACCGTCTCTCTAAAACTGCTCTCTCATATCCCCAGGGTAAAGGCAGTTTTATGGAATATTTCGCGAACCATTTGGTCTCTCATGATAATTTTCAGCTCTTTTGAGCTTGGTTTGGGGATTATTTCTTTCCTCATTATTTTTTGTCTTGATATTCAAGGAGTGATCACTTTTAGAATGTTGATTAGAGCCTTTTGGCACTCGGTAGATGTGGCTGAAGAGACAGTCCTCTCTTTATGATGAGACAGTTTTCTGATGGGAATCCTCATTTTTACTGTTATGCCCTTCCCCCTGGAAGTGCTCTTGAGGTGTCACTTGGATATGCTTCTCCAACTTCTGTAACCCACTTATGGGAAGATTGTACTGATGACCTTTGATTCTTTTTGAGAATAACAAGGACAGTCTTTTTTCTTTCTGAAAAAAGAAGAAGCAATAAATAGAAACCCATGTAATGGATGGCATGTAAAATGAAATGTACATTAATTTCTCATACAAGAAAGGATACATATGTGAGTAAGACAATAAATGGCTAGGTAGTGATCAAGTTTGACTCTAATTATATTAGCAATCGACATTGGTATTTTCATTTGGTAAGGGGAGTGGAAGGATTGGGGGTTACAATTTTAATTGTGAAAAGGATAGAGAATGAATGTGTGCCTCTTCCTTTTTTCGAAGCGAGACATTTGAAGTGTCTTTCATATTTGCATAGCGTGTGAAGGAGAACGATGGTGCAATTTGCATTCCTTCTCAGTTTGTAGTGCATGGCATTGTTGCGAATGTCAAACATTGACGCTCATTGTTACCAATGTTAATGGTTGACCTTGTTAATGTTAATGGTTGATCTTGTTAATGACAATGCTCGGTATTTATGGATAGTCAATGCACATACCAATTCCACCCATAAATCGAAGTAAAAAGAAACAAATCCCCCTCAAAATGGATTTATGGATAATAGTGCAATGCTACGATCTTACACAAAAAGGTCCCCTGCAATTGAATTGTCCAAAATATAACCCTCATATTTTATTTTCCCTACAATAAAAAATCTAAAATCTAAACAACAAAAAGTTCCCAAAATATAAGGTCTCGGTGATCAAAATTGATTTTCATTGTCAATTGTAGGTAATCAAAATGACTAAAATATAGCCTCAATAATCAAAATTTCCTTCATCGTCTATAGCTTGTCGAGTTAGTAAAAGATTGGCTCTTACATCTACACCTATACTAAGTTTGTCAAGCCTAAATAAAATCCCTAAGAAACTCTAAACATACCCACACACTAAATTCATTACACTCTATAACAACCCATACATGCATATAACGTCCACTGTCAATTTGTAAAATCATTGTGTCTAGAGGCACTTTACATAGACCACATGGGTGAGATGTGATAAGACCAACAAAGATCCATTTTAAAATGGGTCTACCAATCGTCGAATGTGATCAAATTTCTCGAGCTGCAAATCCTTTTTTAGAATAACAATGTTTGTGGTTTTAATTTATTCAATTTGTGTAATTTTATATATGTGTTCTAAATATTTAAAATCTAATTTGAGCAAACATGTTATTTTTAATATTTTTTTATTATTTGTTATAAAGGACATGTGTCAGCTCTAGGATGAGCAAGGAAGGAGTGACACATCTCTCCCCTACTGGGCTGTAGAATGCGCCTTTTCGGCGCAACAAGCCAATAAAGATTCATCATAACTTTATCAACTAAGCTTTGAAGGGGATAATAAAATATTGCAAAAATTATATGTTAATTTTTATCACTTTTATAAAAAAGAATGTCATGCAAATTAAGTCAAAATAAGTAGTGAGTTACCTAAGAAAAAAAGACAATCCATTTATTTGGGTATCCCCTAAAACTTTATATATTTAAAGGATAAGGAAAACAAAATATTAGCAATTGCCTCTGAAGGTGCAAAAAGTACAACTTATAAAGTGAGGATGCTAAAATGTTTATTTTTCAATTTAATTGGGGATTGGAATATAATGGGAAAAGCAAAAGTTCGAAACTCACTGATCCCTATGAAATTTCATATGGGTAGTCTTCAATTTTTTGTTTGCTAAGCATTTATTGAATAAAGTCAATAACTGTTGTTTTTCAGGAGTGGTTCCTGCACTAACACGGAGGGTTTGGTCAATTGAGGAGAAGTTACTAATGATATAACAATGATATGATATGGCCAAGTTGATGTAGCATGATAGTTTGGGTGAGATCATTATTCATGGGCATCCTTTCCTTCGTCGGCATAACTGTAGGTTATCCTTAACACCTATATGTATAGTGATTGACTGATAATTAAAGGGAACATTTATATATAAAACATTTGCTTCAATATGAGGGAAAATTTGTGGATTATTTTAGACTGTGATGAGGAAGATGACTATTCCCGCCGGCCCGCGGACACTCTCTCATTGCAATTGTCAATATTAACCCTAAACCTTCCATTTCTTTTATATCTATCATCATCGATGTCATTTAAAAGAGGCATAAGGTACATTAGGGAATTTGCATTTTTGTTTATTCTTGTTGGTGAAAAAAATATATTTTTTTGTAATAGAAAACATTCTTATATTGACTTGACCAAACAACTTTTAAAATTTGTCATTACATGTCCATTAATAATGGACACAAAATTTGTCATTAAATATCCACTAATAATGGAGTTAGACAATTGTCTTTCATTCATACATGTTATTATAGTACGGTAGATTTTTCTCTTCCTTCCCTTATTGCCTCTTTTTACAAAAGTTTTATCCACCAATACCCCTTTGTACTCTACCACCATAGAAGGATGAAATGTATTTCCCTTACACAAATCAAATGAATTTTCGTTGATGTTTTCTATCTCATAACCTTTGTTCAATATATCTCTAGATAATGGTTAATTTTGTATTTCTACTTTTTCCACTATATTTTCTAAGCTTTAGTGGGTTTAAAGTGATTTTATTTTGGAAAGGCTTAACAAAAATAAGAAACTATAGATTACATTAAAAATGAAATTCAATGACTTATTGAAGCATGGTATGTATTTTTTTCCTTATTGTATTGGCTTTTGTGACATAAGTTTTATGCACCAATGCCCCTAGGTACTCTACGGAACAAATCAAATTACTTTTCCTTACACAAATGAAATTACTTTTCCTTACACAAATCAAATGACATTTCCTTGTTGGTTCTTATCTCTTTGCCATTATACAATACATATCTAAATAATGCTTGATTTTTCATTTCCACTATTTCCACTATATTTTCTAAGCTTAATTGGGTATAAAGTGCTTTTATTTTGCAAAGGCTAAACAAATTAATAAATTAGAGATTACGCCAAAAATGAAATTCAATGAATCATTAAGTTTTAAGCTTCTCATTTAACTTTACAAGAACAAGAACAACAACAACAACAACAACAAATTAATTTTTGAAGAAACACTTTGAAGAAAATTGCTAATTAATTATACTTATACAATTAATTGATTTTAGTTGGAAGGCTTGGCAACAATCAATGAATTATACATAGATGAAACTTTTTCCCGTGCCAAACTTTCAAGAAGGCACTCCTCTAAAGCATTAAGATGCCTCTTCAACTCCCAGGGCAGAGTTTCCTTATGTCTCACGAAGCTCTATATCACCTCGTTAAAATCAAATGTTATAATCCTTGTAACCTCTAGAAGGAAACATCATAGTAACTATCTTATGAGTTGACAAAACCAACTCTACTGAGCAAGCTAGCATATACCTATGAAATATTTCATTGGCCAATAATGGTGTCAAGTTCCTTTTTTGTAATATGTGAGACTTTGTTATGCCCATAGCATCCAAAAATCTGTAATATAGTTTCAAAGCCTCCAATCTATGTTGCACTGCCGAGATCATGTCCATCATAATTGCACTTTGTAAACTTCTGGCAACACATATGTCGTGTGGGCCACCATTGGGGAACATAGCTTGCAATACTATACATTCCCTACTAACAATACCATCACTTGAGATTGGTTCCATGGTGGACCATTGTAATCATCAAATGTCATGACAACATAGGTTGGTAACTTAAGAGGGATAGATCCAGTTGTGTATACAATTTGCATGACCAATCCAAATGCACCATTTACTAATCCTAATTAGACCCATAAATTGTAGGATAACATTACTCGCTTCCCTACACATAGCAATATTTGTTTTCCTAGTTGGTGGTCATAATCTTGTTGTGCATCTAAACCATTGGTGAAATCTACGAAAGATCGTGCAATAGGCACAACCAATGCTTGGAGCATGTATTTGTTACGAGCATTCTTTGCAAATTGGATTATAATGATGGAAAAAAAAGAAAGTCAAAATCAACCTAAAAGAATGAGAACTGCAATTTTACTAAAGAGTGCATGATTAGATTCCAATGATGACAAACAACAGAATGTTGAGATTGTATGACATTTAGCCTTCTTCCTTAAATATTTCATTGAAAATATATATTTTTTATTTTAGTGTGAGATGTATATTTGAGTATTGTTGGAAAAGTTCTCATTTTTTAACACAAAAATAAAGTTTCAAAGCATATTTGTTTAAATAAATGACATTTCACTAGAAAAAACCACTATGCTTATTAGACATCCATGTTTTCATTAGATTTGATAGATTTGAGAGTGTCATTTATGAATTTGTGATCAATGTAGTATACTAACTTATGATTTTGCTAAATGCAGAAAATGCTCGTTGTGATTTAACTATCCTAAGCTTGTACACCATGTTTCGTGTTTCTTAAAGAACAAAGAAGTGGATATAAGGGTAAATTTTTCCCATGGATTAATTTTCCAAAACAAATTCACCAATTTATAATTTTTCTAAAAATGATTGACCCAAAGTATATATGATACAATTATTTTCCCTTAATAATTGTCAAAATTTTATAGAAATTACACAAAACCCTTAGAAATATGAATATTTTTACAAAAACATCATTGAACATTGGATTGTTGACATATTGGGGACTAATAAGGTTTGTAATTTCCATCCTTAAAAGTTTTCTTCTTGGTGGATATTTATCCAATTTTTGGTATATTAAATGTTTTTTGTGTTTAATTGAGAGTTATGAATTCCACGCTACATTAACCCAATACAAAGTACAAAATTTTCTTGCATTGATTATTTAAGTATGTCCTCCATAGGGGTTTAGCACATGTTTTATCCACAAGAACTCAAAATCTTTAATCGATGTTCCACATCCATTAACTAAATTTCGTTAAGTTGTGAGTATTTAATGAAGCGAATATGAGTTACAACATTCAACTCAATTTCCATCTGTTTAGAAAGTCATGAGTGGGGTATATATTTTTCCAAAGTCACCTAGAAATTGAATTTGGCCTCTACTACATGTGCACACATCAATACAAGAACAATCATGAGTAGAAACATGTTGTTAGAGAGACTTGGATCCTAATAGCAGCAATAACAATGCCTTGCTTTCATTGAACCAAGAATTCACTATTAACTCAAGAATTCACTATTAACTCATTTTTTATATTAAATTGATCAATATTTAAATATAATGAGGACTTATAAGCAACATCTCTCCATGTCCATCCCTAGCTAGTTAGGTGTCGTTGCACATAACATTTTTTGTGAGAACAAATTATTGGACTCTATCTTTTGGAAATAGATCGTTAACCAAAACAATGTTTAGTAGACATTTTAAGTGAAACTAATTTATCAGCCCCAAGGGTTAGCTCAATTGGTAAGACGTGTGCACACTCTCTCGGTACGGGGAGAGGTCACGGGTTCGAGCCTTGAGTCCTTCGGGGTTAGGTCATCTGTGAGGATGGCCGGCGGTTTACCACCTCTACCATCCACTAATGTGGGGAAGTATTGCTGGGTTTTCCGTGGAGATTTCCTCTGAAAAAAAAAAAGTGAAACTAATTTATTGATTTGATATAAAACAAGGACTTCATTTTCTAAGGATTTTTGTAGGTTACCATCATAATGAAATTTTATCCTTATTCCATCCATTCTCACTCGTGTATTAATGTAGTAGCAAAACCTAGTCAATGATTTCAGTTTCATGACTTATAGAGCTCATTGGTTTATAGTTTCCCAAGATGTAGGGATTTTAGCGTCCATGTGACCATACATCATCATTCAAGGGGGTAACAGGTCAAGCAACTAAAACATAACCAACATAAGCATAGTCGTTGGCATGTTGTATGCATGGTGTCGTATGCAGAAGACACGTGTAAAACAATTGATTTTTTGTTCCATGGAAAATCATGGATGGCCAATAGTTTGCATTTAAATCCGACCCATCAAAAGTTTCACTCTATTTGTAGGGTTCCATCCTGAGAACAATTCAAAATCTCTTAAAATAATAATCAATCCAAAAATTCGACAACGCAACAGGCCATCATAACGATCAATGTCAGTCATGCCTTGGATTTATTTCATAAATTTCTATGATGCGTGGATGTATATCTCACCATTCGACTGGAAAAAATTCACTTTGTGGAAGCCAAGCCATTCCAGAGAGCTAGAGCGATTGATTGATAATTTAAGCATGCCCTGTATTGTACAGGGAATGATCAGGAAATTGTTGTACTATACTGGATAACTCCATTGATTGAAACCCATGTTTTATTCCAAGCCTCAAATTTCATCGTATTCATTGTTTACTGAGGTGCATATGCTTGCTGGTAATGATATATATAGGGAGGTAGGTTTTAGAAGCTCGAGGTGAAAGGGTAAAAGCAACTGTGTCTCCAAACTTTTTCATGTGGAAGTCGAGATCCACTTATTGGAGATATAGTTAAAGTATTGAACCACAGCTCAAGCATCTTGAACGGGTCATGGCTGTTCATCATCTGGGTGAATTGGACTTGTATCTTTCATAGTTCTTCTGGCTTTGTTCATCATCTGGGTGAACTGGACTTGTATCTTTCCCTTTTTCCTTAACTTTGTTCCAAAGGTAGCAGAAAACATTGCTCAAAACGTTTCCTGCAAATTTAGTACCAATATTGTCGGCCATTGGGTTAACGAGGATTGCACAACGTGTGTTTCAACTCAAAGGAGCAACGCAAGATTAAAAGTCTTCTTCACATCTCTAAATCACCAGCAAGATCAGGAATCCTCTTTTCTCAAATTGGGGTAAGGCTATGCAGGTGGAGTATGGAGGTGAATACATCCCAAAATAACTAACCATTATAATACCAACGATTGGCCAAGGTAATATCTATGCTTTATAGTCGTTTGTGTGACTTTTATAATTCCAGAATTCTTGGTGGCAGCATAAATTGATTTACAGCGAAGGCAGTAACTGACAGGGGCGACTCCTCATAGGTTGTCGACAGATAGAGGAACCATCCCCTTAAAGACACCTTCGGTGTAACTAGCACAACTACAAAGAAAGTGGTGGGTGAACACCTATAGACTTAATCAACTACTTAATTTTGTGGAGATGGCTAGTTGTTAAACAAAGGCTAAACATTAAACTAATTACAACAAAAAACAAAAATTGATATCCCTTGAACTGAAGCTTATTTGAATCTTAATCAAGATGCATTTAAGCATAACAAGATATGACGACCATGAAATGAATCCTTGTTGTACACTTGTTAAACTCGACTTAGTCTTGTTGATCCACTCAAGGAAGTCCAAAATATAATATCTAAATGCCTATTGGCGTAATTAAATACATTTTAACATAATATTAATTACACAAAGAGGAGTGAGGTGCTTTACAATTTAGTATGGGGGAGATGTTGTCACCTAAGAGTAGTATGAGGGAGGGGATGGGAAGTATTTTTCCAGCAGGTTAAAAAAAAGAAAAAAAGAAGAAGCATACTTTTGTTATTCATATTTGAATAAAAAAGTACATATCCTTCCAAGATACAGTCTTGAAACAAGCTTGTTCACACCCAAAAAATTCCAAAAAGTTCTAATACAATCCAAAGAATCAGACAAACAGGAAACACTAGAAACTTAATCCAAAAAGCAAAATACTCCTAAATAGAGTGATAATCAGATACCATAGGAAGGATTAGACTTCAAAAATATTGATGGTGTCTGAATCGATTTATTAATTATCTAGAATTTCCTCCCAAAAATAACACTCATTCTCCCATCTAGAGCTTCCTTGGATAGATGATCTGTCAACTGATTTTGCTTTCTGAAAATGTGATGAAATTTGATGCTACAAAAGTTTTTAAACTTTTTCTTAATTATATAACACCAAGGAGTAAGAGAGAGTACTTTAAGATTGTATTCACCTAAATCCCATTTGATGGTGACTCTTGAATCACCAAAAATTCGAAGTGACACAATACCAAAAAATGTAGCAACTTTACATAAACACCATAGGGATAGAAGCTCATCTTTCATATTTGTGTCGGTTCTGCAATGTAGTTTGAACTTGAAGAAATGAAGACTATTGATCAAAATAGATACCTGTTAGACCTCTTAATCCTAAGTTTTATATTCTAGGTATTTTCTAGGATTATACTAAAGAATAAATTAGTTTAGTGAGCAATTAGACTTTGAATATGACTGCTTCTTTGTAAATGATGCCTATCATTTCCATGTGATTATATGATTGGCTGTCTTCCTACTTTCTAGTCTAGGATTGAGCCATATAAACAAGCTCTCTTCTCTATGAGATGTTAAGAGAGTTTTACGAGTGTGATGTAATTACTCTTTTCCTTGTGAATAAAGTTATGTGTCTGAGGACACTTATTCTTCATTTGGTTTCAGAGCACCTTTGGTCTTAAGGGCCTGATTTCTCCATGGTAGTCATCCATGGATGATGAGTTATTGATTTTCTATGATAGTTGTCCATAGCTCATTGGTTTACCACCATGCGAGTGTGAGAGTTTGGTGCTAATCAAACAAACTATTGTTGGATATACTTGAATCTGCTGGTAAATGCAAGGCAACGATTGAGTAAGGAGATTTGTGGTCTACGCATCTAACATGCAATTTGCTGCAAACTATATCGAGGTAAATCTAATATTTCTGATTTGCATTCTGGCGCATGCTTCTTGTGTTCTATTTGGCACATTTTTTTTTGAGATCATATTTCCTTAAGTCAGTTTAGATCTTAAATTCGACGATATATAGAGAATTTTTTCTGAATTTTAGATCTGTTTAGCATGGAAAATGGCAATAACACAGTCATAGTTCTTTCCATTTCTTATTACTTCCACGTGCAAATGGTTTCTTTCTGGATCATTAAATATATGAGTTTTGAAAATTCTAAGAAATTGGAATAATATCTAAATTGTTTTCTGATGGTTATTGGCTCACACCCATAGATCTGTGATCTTCACATAAATTAATGAATTTCTTTTACAATCTAGCGTGGTCACACAAGCCATTAAAAAAAATTCAAATGTTGTTATAGCTCAAAATGACACATCTCTGCCTATGGCCACTTTCCCATGATTCCATCGTATGTCGACACTTCATGAAAGTCATTGAAAGTCACTGAAAAAACACCTAACTTGGAGGACCCATATATTGAGTTTTGTAACTCCGTTTGACCTCATCTTTACACCGTTGAAAAGGTATTTCAGTTAGATAAAACTTTCCAGAAGACACCAAAGTCTGAAAATGCCCAGAAATACCCTAAAAATGAGTTTTTTGATGTGTACGCGTGTTTCCTTAAGGAAACCCCCGTACGTACGCGAGTTTCTATATATAATAGTCGCATATGACTTAAATAAGTGACTTTCTGCATTGCAACCCACGTATACCTCCTCGTGTATGCAACTGTTGTTTCTGCAACCCACGTACGCCTCTAAAAAATGTCAAAATAATACGAATTTTGAAATTTAGGTAGCTTGGGTAGTTTGGGTAGTTATGCAACTGACTCCTTCAGTTGTAACTACTTTGTCTTCGACCCTAACTCTTCATTAAACATATAAATAGAGGTAGTGAGGTCCATGAGAGGGGACTTGAATCTTTGCATTGTTATGCTGGAGGAATTGGAGCTCTCTTTGCCCACACCTTTTCCCTAGAAGAATTCTCCTTGTGTTGCAGAGCTTGGAGGCTGAGTTCCTTGGAGAAGAGAAGCAGCAGAACTAGATCAAGGTTTCGTGAGGTGCCCAACTTGAAGAGAAGGTATACTTGTACTTGTTTTCAAGATTAATATAGATGTGATGTCCTTCCTCTTCCCAAATCATTGTTCAATGTGTGATTGAATCTTTGTTTATGATCAAATTTTGATGTTAATCAAATTATTATTTCATGTTTCTTTGATTACCATTGTTTTATATATGGTCATATTGGTTTGAGGAAGGTATAATTCGTTTTGCAGGTCTCTTGGAGCAAGAGGAGGGAAAGGAACAAGAAGAGGATTGAAGGACTGCTTGGATCAACCTTCATTTGGCTAAGGTATGAACCATTCTAATCTCTGAAATTTACTTGTATTTACTTGCAGAACCATTTGCATCCACCTTTCAACCCCAGTACGTTGATGGCCTCTTAAACCCTAGCCACATGATACTTTCCTTTACAACAGAACTGGCGACTTCCCTGGGGAGAGCCTTGTCTGTTTGGGGTTTATTTGTCTTTCTTTCAGTGTTTTGTAAAGTTTCATATCTTTCTTACAAGTTAGGAACACCTTTTGAGTTTGTTGGAACACCTTTCCTACCTTCCTAGGTCAGTTTTTGACCCGTTTTGTGCCTTTTGTCATCCATACGTGACTTTCAGGCTAAACAGTCATGTGTCTGTGTTGTATACGCGACTTGCACAACCTACAATCCACGTGTCATACGTGACCTGCCTTAAGGCAACCCGTGTATGCACCTGAATTTGTGTTCTTTCATCATTTTTTAGGGTTTTTGGGTGATTTGAGGGTTGTTTGTAGGGTCTTCAAGGGTCCTCTGCATGTGCATGACTCCTGAGAGGTTGTTTTATCTATGTTAAGTGCTCTTTGTCTATCTTGTAAGTCTCTTTCAAGTCTTTGAACTTGTGTTTGCTGCCTCCCCCCCCACCTCCTTCTTTGGCTTGACCTTGTTGGACAAGGTACTGAGCAGCCTCTATTTGTAGGTTTAGATTGATACTTGGGACTTCTTGACCTTTGTTTATGTCAGTCTTATTTCTCAGTCTCTTCATTCCAAAGTTTTTGGCTTGTTTACTTTTGTGAGCCTTCCTTCCAAGAGAGGTTATATCCAACTTTAGAGAAACCTAGGGTTTGTTTGTGGGGTGTAGAGTAGTTGTCTATTTCCTTTGCTTACATTACTTGCTTGCATTAGTTAATAGGTTGTTTTTCTTTTGCATTTATAAAAGAAAAATAAAAAAACACATGTTTGCTTTATATGCATGTAGATTAGATTTTTAGTCTAGATTGCATGGCATATCATTATTTTTAAAAATAAATAAAAAGAATTTGTTCGTTTGTGGCTTTCAAGTTTCTATTTGAAAAAGAAGAAGAGAATAGTTTTTGCTTTTTGCATTTCATTTCTCTTTTTTTAGTCATTTTGTTTCAACTTTGAGTCAAAACACCACATAAGTTTCACGCCATTTACCCTCTGGCTAAAAACAACCTATTAAAATGAATGCTATAATTTAAAAATTATTAGTAAGTTTTATTTTATAGGCTCATACACCAACTAGCTCAGTCTAGACTTGTGTATTAGGAAGTTTAAACTCCCCACAAGTGTTAAAATTTCAGACGTAGTTTGCTAATCACTAGGTAAACCCTTTTCTACACCAACTAGCTCAGGCTAGACTTGTGTATTAGGAAGTTTAAACTCCCCACAAGTGTTAAAATTTCAGATGTAGTTGGCCAATCACTAGGTAAACCCTTTTCTACGTTGATTGTATCTGGGAAGCTTCTCTCAAACGAGAGTTAAGCATGAGGCCGCGTGGAGGCTTGGACTGAGGAGATAACCCTCTGATTCCTTGTCAAAGCGTAGACCAAGGTTTTTGCGCATTTGGGGATTCTGTCTTAGATAGGGTTTCGGGCTTTGCTACCCTGCCCATGTGTACAAACCAGGCTTGCGATTGTCGCCCCAGACTGTCAATATAGTTAAGGTAGCCTTTAGTCTCTTTGACATCTAGGGTTCATACACAGGTACACCGGAAGGCTATTTCTGGTTGACCTTGGACGGGCTTGGAAGGTAACCCCGGTAGAAGGTGTGGGAGGGCGGTGGGTGATTCCTCCGCTTGTGCCTAAGAACATCTATAGGGACGCCAAGTAACTATCTATTAGCTTTCTTCTGGAAAGCATATCTTATACCTGTTTGTTTGTTTGGATTTACGAATTTCAGTGAGTGCTCTGTGGTTTGTCTGTACTTAGTTTACCTTCAAGTGTATGCTTTGTACTTGTGGTTTCCTGTCAACCTCAGACTTTGTCATGTTGTTTGAAATGATGGCTAACACCCCCTTGAACACCAACCAACAGATCCCCATGCTGGGAACTCCTTGTACTATTCCTCTCACGGGGAATGTTGGTGTTCCCTTGATCGCCACCCTAAATCTACCTGGATTCACCCTAGGGCTACTGTGTGGTTGTTTTCCACTCCAACTATCATGAATGCTCATGGTGCTTCTCAAGTAAGCTCCTTATATCAAGGGCATCAAAACACTGCTTCCCCTTCACCTGTAGTTGATTCTCCTCCTCCTTCTACCGCATGCGGTGAAAGTACTGATACTAGTAATCGACAGTCTAAAAGGAGTAAAAGAAGGAGGAATAGGAAGTGTTAACAACCCTACCTAGCAGAGGTTCGAAAAGATCATGGTGAATAAGGGGTAATGGTCGTTTATAATACTTTGGTTAAAAATTTTATGGTATGAAAATATGGCAAGAGGCGAAAAATGATGAGTTATCAAAGGATCTAACGGTGCGGAGTGAAAAGATGGAGATCAACGGCCTGTATTGTGTCTGCTCTCTAAAAGATGCAAGAAAGATAAGTACGTGCGGGTGTTTGATGTAATATATGGATCAACGGTTGTCGATCCAGCTTGATGAGATCTACGGTCTGTGTAAACTCCGCCTTGCAAACCTGCACGTTGGTTAAAACAAAGGAGCCCGACGGAATGAAATACATGTCACTTGATCTGACGGTGGGGAAATAAAGACGGATTACATCGATGGTCGTGGATGAATCCAGAGTGGAAACTTGCAAGTTTGATAAGGCAAGGACCCTCGGCGGAATTAAGTACGTGCCACTTGATCCGATGGCTGAGAAATAAAGGTGAAATAGATCGACGGTCAAATGATGGATCCGGAGCGGGAAGTTGCACGATAGTTGGAAGTAAAGGGCGGTAGCGGAATAAAAACCATTGTACATGTGGTCGATCGTGGTGCGTTCCGGAGGGAAAAGTAGTTTGGTGGAAATCGCCAAAGGGAGCCTCCGGAGTGGGGTCCTATAAAAACATAGTTGACTTGTTCGGTGATTATTTTATTGGCGCCGGACGATTGAAAAAGACCTGCGTACTCGTCAACCTTCAACTGTCAATTTCGAACACACACAGCCACGGTAACAGGTAAGGCTCAAATGCCCATAATTCATCTATCTGGTTACCGTTATCGACTGAAGTATGGGCCAAGAAAAAGAATTGCAAGGGTCTGGTCGTATTTTAGATGACCGGGAAGACTATCTGGTTGATAGGGACCGAGGGGTGTGTGACCCTTTCCTGTCCATAGGAAGTGTATCAGTCAGTAAAGATAGGTTGTGGCATTATAATTCACAGGGAAATGATGTCTTAAATGTCTGTAAATCCTTTTTATATTATTTTTCCATCAAACAAACCTTGCATTTTCCTGAATTCGCAGAGTGGTGCGCGGTTAATTATTCCCCTTCTCAAAGAGTCATTGTAAGTCAGTCTACTTCTCGAATACTCTGTAAAGTCAATGCCAAAGTCATCCGCGAAAACTTAAACCTGCCTGACAGTTACCCTGACAACCGAGAACCTGTAAATGAGTCTATTCTTGCTGAATTGTACAAAAGTTGTATCACTGAAGTCCATTGCAAATTCCTGTCCAGTATTTTGAAAGAGGTTCAGTCATTAGACGGTCTTTTCCTACCTTACCATGTTCATATTTTCAAAAATGAAGTTTAGTTAGTGGTATCTTTGGTCTGTCAAATCTTTGGTCTTGATGATGATTATCACGTAAATGAAGTTATCCTTGGTTTTTTATTAAAAATAAGTTCATTAGGTTCTAAATCTCAGTCGGTCCCTGTGTTGAGTCTAGATGAATACTTGGCGGAAGCAATACATCTTCAGTTAAGTGAATTCCCAAAAGTCGGGTTCTTTAAATTTCAAACTTACCTGTTGAACATGTTGCTATGTTCAAATGTCACTGAATTACAGTTTTTGAGTACCATCTTCTCTTCTGATTTGCCCAAGCAGATCAACATGTTTGAGTTTTCCAATTCAATCATGTCAGAGATATATAAAATGTTGTTCGATGAAATGTTTCCCGGTGTGCTAGAAGAGATGAAATGCCTGATGTAGTCCTCGCCTGAGGATCGAGTCGGAGACTGGTTCCTGTATAAATATTGTACTGTTTTGAGGATATATGGATTCACTGTGGAACCATATAGTTTACCTGCTTTCCTCACTCCCAGAGTTTTTTCATTAGAGTTCATGAGGCAAATGTTGCACTCAGAGGAAGAACATTTTGGAGCCTTTAAAAAATCTTCAAATATCAAATTCCCTCTCAAGGTTGGCTCTTTTATTTTCAAGAATAAAGGTGCCCTGGTGTTTATTGAAAAGCTATTGGGAAGCATGGAATTTCAAAAAGAGCCAAGAGTAAATTATGATCCTCACCATATAATTTCCCTAAGGAAGCAAGCCAACAAAAACAAACCATTTGAACACCATTTTATTGAAGGATTAAATGAAACAACAAATCTGTTGTAGTTTATGGAAACTCTAGGGTCCGATGGAGATGCAAGTACTTTACCAGTTACAGTATCACAAGTGACAAAGGGTCCTAATGTTTTGAGTAAGAGGAGTTTGTCTGAAATTGAAAGCATGGAAGTGGATGAAGATGGGTCACACAAAAAGGCAAAATTGTTACAAGTTGGTGGAGTTTCAAGTGAAGAGATTTCTGATGATTTCAAGAGAGTTGCTTTAGTCCCAACAAAATCTGTACAAGTAAATCAATTTTCTTTTAAAAGTGTGGATAATTCAGAATCAAATCCAATTTTCAAATCCAAGGAGGAGGTCAAGGCCAGTTACATGGAGAAGCGAAAGCAGTCTCTGGAAGAGACAAGAAATTTGCTCCCACGGGTAAGGAATTTAAGCAATCCAAAAACCTCCTTGATTTCTGCCCGAGATACAGAAAGAAATACCTTCAAATTGGCCATGGTAAATGACAAAAAGATGACAGAGATGGAAGTGAGGTTGGAAGATATTAGTGTACCCGACAAGATACAGCTACACAAACAAACAAGTGACATTATTTATTCAGGCCTATTGCAAGCTATGATGAGAATCAATAAGCTACAAATTTTGGTAGATAAGTTAGAGGTTCAAGTAAAACATGAAAAAATTGAAAATAAGGCCAATGCCATTCAAATTAAAAAGTTACGAGCAGATATTATTAGTTCATGAAGTGAAAAAGATAACACCTAAGCAATCAGAAGAATGCTGGAAGAAAATGACAATGCTCTCCAAGTTTTGAAGAAAAAGTTGAAGATCCCAAGCACTGAGCATGTTCAATCATCTGAGTTATTGGCACTGCAAGAAGAGAAAGACAAGATCCACCAAGAGATGATGGAACATAAAGGAAGAATTGTTAAATTATAAGAGGAAAAAGACAGGTGGGAAACTGAACGGAGTGAGCTGATATCTCAAATCGCCATGCTAAAAAAGGACCAAAATGATGAAAAGGAGATCATGGAGGAATTGATGAGTCAGACTCCCACTGATGAGGACTTGTGTATTTTAAATATTGAGAAGCCATTAAATGATTTTTTTGTAGATGATTTGTTAGTAGCTATGTCCCAGGTAAGCCTAAAGGATGAAGAAATAAGAGAGTTAAAGTTAGAAAATGAAAAGATCAAGTCCGAATTAGCTAAAGTAAGTAAGAATAAAAATAAAATATTGCAAGATAGAAATCAACTACAAAAGAAATTCAATGAACTGAAAGAAAGAAACATTGGGAAAGGTCCTCTCTAGGGGGCGAAGCATATAATTTGGGACACCTCATCTATAGAAATCACTAAATTCAGGCACCATCTGAACTTTACCGATGATCAAAGCATATTGATCAATTTGGCCCACCAAAGACTAAAGTTAGTGAATGAAAATATGGAGAGAAGACCCCTTACCACAGCCCAGAACACATTGAATTTTTTAAATTCATTAACATACCAGAGATTACATGATATGGGAATAAAGGACATAATATCAATAGTACTATGGGCTAAAAAGTTTATCCACAAGCACCATTTAATGAAGACGGTCCAGGGCAAGGCAGATGAAATGCTTTCATAGGTTAATAACTTCAAACAAGTTTTCAAAGAGCTATTTGAGGACGGCCTACCATCCTTTTGGGACAAGGAAGGACGGATGTTTTCTCAGGAGCACTATCACAGCTTGTTAGTTCAAAGCCGCATGGATCATTCCAAATTTGATGATTTGGAAAAAGGCCTAACGGGGAAAGCTATTGTGGACAAATTGACAGAGGATTTCGAAATCTTACAAAAGTTCCTGATTATCCGGAGAGGATTGCCCAAGGTGTCATATGAAGCTTACATGTTCCTGATTATCCGGAGTGGATTGCCCAAGGTGTCATATGAAGCTTACATGGAGTTGGAAGTGTCAATTCGAGAGATGATGGAATATGATACCCCAAGCGCGGAGCAATGGAAAGCCGTGGAAAGGTTCGGAAAGACAAAATACATCCTTCATTCATGAGAACAGATGTCGCGCGCTAAGGAGCTGCTGGAATAGGCCTTGTACCAAGTTGATTTAATTTAATGATCTGTTAGGATTGAAGCTGTAGTTTATTCCTAGAAGTTAGGAATTTAGTTACAAGACTTTAATTAAGCCGGTCATTCAGTTATGAATCTTCTTGGAAGATGAATTATTTTATGTATATATTTGCATCTATTTAATTTGATGGGGGTTGGAACCCATCGTGTTGTTGAAGGTTTTGAAAGACATATTATTTTTGAATAACAGAGTGAATGCATAAGAATTATCAGAGATTCCTGTGTCATTTCCATTACAGTCCGTTTTTCTTTCCTTATGTGATTGTGTTTTCCAGTGTAACACTTCATTCTGTTTTTCTTCATATCTGAAACACAGTATTGGATGGTTAGAATTCATAATGTTTATGCTCTGATCATCATTTTGGATATTTTATACATTCTTCTACTAAAGTTAATATAGAACTCATCTTTGATGCTCTGTGTTAATGGGCTGTTCATTGTCTCTTCTGTCTCACCTGAACTAAATGAATGACTGTGATGAAATGATTACCTTGCCTTTGATAAATCTCATGTATGTGTCTTTGTGATATTTTTATTTTTATGTGACTCCATGCCCAATGGTTATGTGTTGTTTCAACTATCTATACAAATCTTTGGATGTTAACTATATCTAGTCTCATTAAATCTATATTGAGAGAGCCCTCTCTGGAAGAAAAACCAGTTTCTTTCTAAAGTGGTTTTGTTGTTACCTTGGGATTTACCTTTACAACCTTGGGTACATTCTGAGTGCTAACAAACTGGCGCCGTTGCCGGGGAACGAAAGTGCATATCTTCCCTGGGGGAACGACAGTGTTTAAAGAAAATTTCTGTGGGCAAACATGAATTTTTAACATTAAAAAGGTTGTATATTTGTCCTGGCGACTCCATTGTAAAAATTATTCAAACTTAAGGAGTCATTCTGGCTTCGAGAAGACACACGCGAGGTAACTCTGATATCAAAATCTTGAAAAGTTTTGAAGACCCAGAAAAGTTATTTAAGAGAAAAAATAAAGAAAAGTTAGGTTTTCCTTTGTTTGGTGCATCATCATCTCAAGCTTCTCATATTGATCCAGAATGGGAAGTTAATGCTGGGAAAAGTCTGTTGAGAACCAAATCTGAGTCTAACCTTAAGAATACTAAATTCAATCCTCGTAGGTTAGAATCTTATTTGTTGGATTCCCTTTGGAGAGATTTACAACAAACCACTAAAGTTGAAACATTTACCTCTCAAAATACTCAAAGCTCTTCAGTTTCTGTGAATCCACCTAAACCAATGGCAGCCAGATTTGCCCCCTTGCGTTTGCCTTCTTTATTACATGACCTTCCTCAGAACTATTCTCTAAGAATTTCTTTGTTTGATGGGGAAGGTGATGTAACCGCAAAACAACATGTTGCCAAATTTGAAGATTTCATTAACTTAGAAGAAGTTGATTATCCAGATGTTAAAATGTGGTTATTTGCCCAAAGTTTGTTAGGTGAGGAAAATAAATGGTTTAAGTATTTGCCTAATGGATCTATAATAAATTTTAAGGCTTTCCAAAATGCATTTCTAGATAGTTGGGATGATAAACAGAACCCTTTGCAGCTCTTATCTCAGTATAACAGTCTCAAAAAAGGAGGTTTCGAATCTGTCCATGAATTTTCTAGCAGATTTATGAGGGTTTATAATTCCATTCCGGAGGATATAAAACCTTCTGCGGCCGCAGCCAAATTGCACTATGCTGGAGCTTTTGATAATGATTTTGCATTTTCATTAAGGGAGAGAAAATCAACAACTCTTGCGGCCATGTTTACAAATTCTCTAGAAGTAGAAGCAAATATGATGGCAAGTGGAAAGATGAAACATAGAGATATTGATAGAAGGAAAAAAGGAAGAAAATTTGCCTTCTGCTTCTTCTTCTACTATTGATGTCAAATTTGAAATGATGTTGAAAACCATGGAAAAGTTGATGGATAGATTAACTATGGATAATAAGGGATTCAATAGAGAACAAGTTGAGCCTCAAATCAGGAATCCTAATTTCAGAAGACCGAATCCTCCTGTTCCTCCCCAAAACCGACAAAGAGACGTAAGGAATCCAAGAAATCAGGAGGAACAGCAAATTCGTCCACCATTCCCGAAAAATTATGTTGCTGATGAAGAAGATCCCGCTGAAAATGAGATTCAACTTTTTGGAGAACAGGACTCAGAGATATATCTTACTGAGGAAGAGCATAACATGTTTGGACAGGAAGGTGGAAGTGAAGAATTTGAAATAGAGACCGAGCAGTATCAAAGGGGTTATTTACACGCTATGGATGATGTGCAGAGGAAAATCAAACTGAGGAACAGGGATGTCCTCATAAATAAAGGAAAGGCAAACCCAAATCAGCCTTCCACTAGTTCTTTGAATGTAGAAAAGGGAAAAGAACTACACAAAGAGTCTTTTGTAAATAAAGAGGTTGAAAATGATGTACAAAGGGATAAAATAATGAAGCAGGTGGCTCCAGTTGATGTGGAAAAAATTGGTTCTGGCTTCAATTTACAAAATTAACTTTCAAAGCTAAAAATTTCTGTTCCATTTAATGAGTTATTGAGAAACACTGAATACAGAAATACTATCACAAAAATGGTCAAAAATCAAGGAGAATGGAAATCTGACATTTTAGAGTTGAACGATGATAACCCTACTATTTCATTTGGGTCAAAGGTTGAAAATTTAGAAAGTGAAAAACTCCCTCCTTTCTATTTGAGTTTAAATGTGCATGCTAAGGTGGTCCACAATGCTATGCTAGACTCAGGGGCATCACATAATTTAATGCCGAAAGGAGTGGTAGAGAGTTTGGGATTAGAAGTAACAAGACCTTATAAAGATTTGTACTCGTTTGATTCTAAAAGAGTGAAATGCCTTGGTTTGATTAAAGATATGGTGGTAACCCTAAACAAATTGCCATCTAAAACTATAGTCATGGATGTGGTCGTGGCAGATATTCCACCTAAGTTCGGGGTACTGTTGTCAAGATCTTGGACTTCCAAGTTGAAAGGTAGTTTACAGATGGATATGTCTTATGCTACAATTCCTATTCGAGATGGGAACACCAGATTATATAGTGAAAAAAGAACCCCTTATGTAGTCAGCAGTCAAGATAAACCTGAAATTCATCACATCTATGCTGTTGATACTGACTTGGGGTCTTCCGTTTTCTTTAATGATGTTGTTTCACATGATGTAGAAGAGGCATTGCAAAAGAAGTCTGAGGAGAATAAGGAAAAGGAAGTACTAGAACAGGATGCTTTGGAAGTGAAACAAAAAAGGGAAGGCCAGTGGATTATGTACTTTGACGGATCTGCTGCAAAAATAGGTGCTGGAGCCGGTGTGTATATAATTTCTCCTATTCGAGATTTCAAAGCTTTACCATATAAATTAACATTTAAGTGCACAAATAATGTGGCAGAATATGAAGCTTTGTTACTGGGATTGCATGCTTTGAAAGATTTGGGAGCTCAAAAAATAAGAGTCTTGGGAGATTCGGAGTTGGTGATAAATCAGGTAAATGAAAGCTATCAAACCAGGCATCCTCGGATGAGGGCTTATAGAAATGAAGTATGGGATATGTTGGGAAACTTCTTTACAAAGCATACAATTCAGGTAGTTCCCAGACATGAAAATTTGGTAGCTGATTCTTTAGCTGTGGCCGCCGAAAAATTTGAAACCCTTGTTGCTGGTCAGAGGGAATACCAGGTGGAAATTGTGAATAGACCGTCTATTCCTGATAACTCTAAATACTGGCAGGTGTTCGAAGATGATATGTAGATCAGAATATTCCTAGAGCTCTCAGGAGAATTTGTGAATACTCCTATTGACACCGAAAATGACAATGGCGAGAGTATTCAAGACGATGAAGAACTTGAGAAAGAAGGGAACGGTGCTGAAAAGTTAAAGGGAACCCTAGGAGGTAAGGATATTATCCAATTAAAAAATAATTTCATACCAAGAGGTCTGATTCCTTTGGAAAAACTTTTTGATCAAAATGATGTTGCTAAAAATCCAAAAGTAAAGCCTGTTGAGAATGCTGTTGAAGATAGAAATATTGGCACTAAAGAGAATCCTAAGATTGTGAAATTATCCAAGAAATTGCCCGAAAGAGAAAAATAAGAATATGTGAAGTTAATGAAAAAATATACATATGTATTTGCGTGGAGTTATGAAGATCTCAAAGAATATGATACATCTATCATACATCATACTATTCCTATAAAGCCTGGGGAGAAACCCTTCAAACAAAAACTAAGAAGGATAAACCCTAAGTTACTTCCCATCATTGAGAAGGAGATTAAAAAGTTATTTGACGCCAAGATCATTGTCACTCTAAGGTTTTCAAAGTGGGTTGCAAACCTTGTTCCTGTTAGAAAGAAGAATGGAGAAATAAGATTGTGTATAGATTTCCAGAACTTGAACAAAGTTTCTATGAAGGATAATTATCCTTTGCCAAAGATGGACCATATATTGCAGAAAGTAGTGGGGGCTGAAAGAATTTCAATGTTGGATGGTTTTTCCGGCTATAATTAGATCAAAGTATTACCTGAAGATCAAGAAAAAACTGCTTTCACTACACCTTGGGGCACCTTTATGTATGCAAAGATGCCTTTTGGCTTGATGAATGCAGGAGCTACTTTTCAGCGAGCTATGGACATTGCTTTTGCAGGAGAAATTGGGAATTTTGTGGTGATCTACATGGATGATATCACCCTCTATTCAAAGTTTGACAGAGAGCATCTGCGTCATCTGGAGAAAGTTTTCATGAAATGTAGGAAGTTTGGCATATCATTGAATCCAAAGAAGTCCAAATTTGCATTGGAAGAAGGAAAGTTGTTGGGCCATATAATATCAAAAGACGGAATAAAAATTGATCCTGAAAGGGTGAGTGCTATTCTGAAAGTAGGTGAACCCAAGAGTAAAAAGGAGATACAATCATTCTTGGGGGAGGTAAATTTTTTGAGAAGGTTTGTGCCAAGTTTTGCTGAAATCTTAATGAATATCACAAATATGTTGAAGAAAGGTCACGAGATAAAATGGAATGCTGAAGCTAGAAAGTCTTTTTGGGAAATAAAAAAAGCAATATCAGAGGCTCCTGTGTTGGTGAGCCCAGATTTTACCAAATACTTCTCAGTATTTTCATATGCTTCAGAATATACTATAGCAGCAGTTCTATTATAGAAAAATGATGAGAATTTGGAACAACCCATAGCATTTTTTAGCAAAATGTTAAGGGATGGAGAATTAAAATATGACATTATGGAGAAACAAGCTTATGCCTTGGTCAAAGCATTGAACGATTTCAGAGTGTATATTCTGCATTCACATATAATTGCACATGTCCCATCTACTGCAGTAAAGGGAATCTTGACACAACTAGATCCAGAAGGTAGAAGAGCAAAATGGATTGCTACATTGCTGGAATACGATATAGAAATAAAGCCCACCAAGTTGATTAAAGGACAAGGATTAGCTAAAATGATGGCTAATTCAAATTGTGAAGCTTTGCAAATTAATTTCTTATCTCACCAAGCTAATCAGTTAGATACAGAAGTGGAAGTAATGGTTGATTTTGTGGCGTCCCCATGGTATTCTGATATTGTATATGTCCTTCGAAATTTACAAGCACCGAAGGGATTGAGTAAGTCAAGAGCCCGATCCATAAAATTGAAAGCTGCCAAATTTTGTATTCTAAATCAATATCTTTATTGGAAAGACCCCGGAGGAGTGTTGCTGAATTGTCTTTTGGAAAATGAAGCTCAGTATACAGTCAAAGAATTTCATAAGGGAGATTGTGGGGGGCATCATTCTTGGAAAGTGACGGCAAACAAAATTCTAAGAGCAAGCTATTATTGGCCTACATTATTTTCATATGTGTATAAAGAGGCCAGAAAGTGTCATCAATGCCAAATTTTTGACAGAAAGAGGAAAGTGCTTCCTCTCCCTTTGAATCCGATAACAGTAGAAGCTCTTTTTCAGCAGTGGGGTTTGGATTTTATTGGCGAAATAAACCCCAATTCATCAGGACAACACAAATGGATTTTGATAGCCACAGACTATTTTACAAAATGGATTGAAGCTATTCCCACTAGGAGAGCCACTGAGACTGTAATCATGGATTTTCTCGAAGAAAATATATTGGCTCGATTTGGATGCCCCAGAAGAATAGTAACAGACAATGCAGCTGCGTTTAAATCCAAGAAAATGATTGATTTCTGTCACAAGTATCATATAAGCCTCAATAATTCAACTGCCTATTATCCACAGGGAAATGGGTTAGCTGAATCTTCTAATAAAAGCCTAGTAAGGATCATCAGGAAGCTGTTAGAAGATAACAAAAGGTCCTGGCACACAAAGCTCAAGTATGCTCTCTGGGCTGACAGGATTAGTACCAAAAGGGCGATTGGCATGTCTCCGTTCCAACTGGCGTATGGGACTGAAGTTATTTTTCCAGCATCGTTAGGTGTTCCAGTTATGAGATATTTTCAAGATCAGCAGGAAGAACCAAATCACATGCAAAGGAGAATAAATCAGATTATTGGGTTGGAAGAACAAAGAAATAAGGCTTATGACAAGATGCAGTTACATCAAGGAAAAATGAAAAGTACTTTTGACAGAAGAATCAAAGAAGAACAGTTTCAGATCGATGATTTGGTCTTGAAGTGGGATGCTCCTAAAGAAGACAAACATGGGAAATTTGATCATATGTGGGTAGGTCCTTATGTTGTTGCTGGTTACAGAGGGCAAAATGCATTTCTGCTGGAATATCCGAACGGGGTTCCTCTGGATAGTAACCCCGTCAACGGAAGGTATCTGAAACATTACCTGTCCTAAGGAGGAGGGTAAAATTTGTATTATAGCTTGTAAATACTTATTTCTCAGTCAACATGAATGGCAAGCCAAATGTATTTGAAGCCCGCAATGAAGCCCCTAAGATTCAGGAGGTGTGCTTTTCCTTTCTAAAAACAAAAAATAATATATCTACGAAAAACAAAAGATGAGTTTTCTGGAAGTTATTGTGAAAAATCAAAAAACAGGCACCTGGTCTACGAGTTATTTGATACCTCGCGGGGAGGATATCATCCCTAGATGGAGCCAGTTGTTAACAACCCTACCTAGCAGAGGTTAGAAAAGATCATGGTGAAGAAGGGGTAATGGTCGTTTATAATACTTTGGTTAAAAATTTTATGGTATGAAAATATGGCAAGAGGCGAAAAACGACGAGTTATCAAAGCATCTAATGGTGCGGAGCGAAAAGATGGAGATCAACGGCCTGTATTGTGTCTGCTCTCTAAAATATGCAAGAAAGATAAGTACGTGCGGGCGTTTGATGTAATATATGGATCAACGATTGTCGATCCAACTTGATGAGATCTACGGTCTGTGTAAACTCTGCCTTGCGAACCTGCACGTTGGTTAAAACAAAGGAGCTCGGTGGAATGAAGTACATGTCACTTGATCTGACGGCGGGGAAATAAAGACGGATTACATCGACGGTCATGGATGAATCCGGAGTGGAAACTTGCAAGTTTGATAAGGCAAGGAGCCTCGGCGGAATTAAGTACGTGCCGCTTGATCCGATGGCTGAGAAATAAAGGTGAACTAGATCGACGGTCAAATGATGGATCCGGAGCGGGAAGTTGCACGATAGTTGGAAGTAAAGGGCGGTAGTGGAATAAAAACCATTGTACACGTGTTCGACCGTGGTGCGTTCCGGAGGAAAAAGTGGTTTGGTGGAAACCGCCAGAGGGAGCCTCCGGAGTGGGTTCCTATAAAAGCATAGTTGACTTGTTCGGTGATTATTTTATTGGCGCCGGACGATTGAAAAAGACCTGCATGCTTGTCAAACTTCAATTTTCAATTTCTAACACACGCAGCCATGGTAACAGGTAAGGCTCAAACGCCCATAATTCATCTATCTGGTTACCGTTATCGACTGAAGTATGGGCCAAGAAAAATAATTGCAAGGGTCTGGTCATATTTTAGATGACCGGGAATACTATCTGGTTGATAGGGACCGAGGGGTGTGTGACCCTTTCCTGTCCATAGGAAGTGTATCAGTCAGTAAAGATAGGTTGTGGCATTATAATTCACAGGGCAATGATGTCTTAAATGTCTATAAATCCTTTTTATATTATTTTGCCGTCGAACAAACCTTGCATTTTCCTGAATTCACAGAGTGGTGCGCAATTAATTATTCCCCTTCTCAAAGAGTCATTGTAAGTCAGTCTACTTCTCGAATACTCTGTAAAATCAATGCCAAAGTCGTCCGTGAAAACTTAAACCTGCCCGACAGTTACCCTGACAACCGGGAACCTGTAAATGAGTCTATTCTTGCTGAATTGTACAAAAGTTGTATCACTGAAGTCCGTTGCAAATTCATGTCCAGTATTTTGAAAGAGGGTCAGTCATTAGACGGTCTTTTCCTACCTTACTATGTTCATATTTTCAAAAATGAAGTTCAGTTAGTGGTATCTTTGGTCTATCAAATCTTAGGTCTTGACAATGATTGTCACGTAAATGAAGTTATCCTTGGTTTTTTATTAAAAATAAGTTCGTTAGGTTCTAAATCTCAGTCGGTCCCTGTGTTGAGTCTAGATGAATACTTGGCGGAAGCAATACATCTTCAGTTAAGTGAATTCCCAAAAGTCAGGTTCTTTAAATTTCAAATTTACCAGTTGAACATGTTGCTATGTTCAAATGTCACTGAATTACAGTTTTTTAGTACCATCTTCTCTTCTGATTTGCCCAAGCAGATCAACATGTTTGAGTTTTCCAATTCAATCATGTCAGAGATATATAAAATGTTGTTCGATGAAATGTTGCCCCGTGTGCTAGAAGAGATGAAATGCCTGATGCAGTCCTCGCCTGAGGATCGAGTCGGAGACTGGTTCCTGTATAAATATTGTACTGTTTTGAGGATATATGGATTCAATGGGGAACCATATAAGTTACCTGCTTTCCTCACTCCCAGAGTTTTTTCATTAGAGTTCATGAGGAAAATGTTGCACTCAGAGGAAGAACATTTTGGAGCCTTTAAAAAATCTTCAAATATCAAATTCCCTCTCAAGGTTGGCTCTTTTATTTTCAAGAATAAAGGTGCCCTGGTGTTTATTGAAAAGCTATTGGGAAGCATGGAATTTCAAAAAGAGCCAAGAGTAAATTATGATCCTCACCATATAATTTCCCTAAGGAAGCAAGCCAACAAAAACAAACCATTTGAACACCAGTTTATTGAAGGATTGAATGAAACAACAAATCTGTTGCAGTTTATGGAAACTGCAGGGTCCGATGGAGATGCAAGTACTTTACCAGTTACAGTATCACAAGTGACAGAGGGTCCTAATTTTTTGAGTAAGAGGAGTCTGTATGAAATTGAAAGCATGGAAGTGGATGAAGATGGGTCACACAAAAAGGCAAAATTGTTACAAGTTGGTGGAGTTTCAAGTGAATAGATTTCTGATGATTTCAAGAGAGTTGCTTTAGTCCCAACGAAATATGTACAAGTAAATCAATTTTCTTTTAAAAGTGTGGATAATTCAGAATCAAGTCCAATTTTCAAATCCAAGGAGGAGGTCAAGGCCAGTTACATGGAGAAGCGAAAGCAATCTCTGGAAGAGACAAGAAATTTTCTCCCACGGGTAAGGAATTTAAGCAATCCAAAAACCTCCTTGATTTCTGCCCGAGATACAGAAAGAAATACCTTCAAATTGGCCATGGTAAATGACAAAAAGATGACAGAGATGGAAGTAAGGTTGGACAAGATTAGTGTACCCGACAAGATACAGCTACACAAGCAAACAAGTGACATTATTTATTAAGACCTATTGCAAGCTATGATGAGAATCAATAAGCTACAAATTTTGGTAGATAAGTTAGAGGTTCAAGTAAAATATGAAAAAATTGAAAATAAGGCCAATGCCATTCAAATTAAAAAGTTACGAGCAGATATTATCAGTTCAGGAAGTGAAAAAGATAACACCCAAGCAATCAGAAGAATGCTGGAAGAAAAGGACAATGCTCTCCAAGTTTTGAAGAAAAAGTTGAAGATCCCAAGCACTGAGCATGTTCAATCATCTGAATTTTTGGCATTGCAAGAAGAGAAAGACAAGATCCACCAGGAGATGATGGAACATAAAGGAAGAACTGTTAAATTACAAGAGGAAAAAGAAAGGTGGGAAACTGAACGGAGTGAGCTGATATCTCAAATCGCCATGCTAAAAAAGGACCAAAATGATGAAAAGGAGATCATGGAGGATTTGATGAGTCAGACTCTCACCGATGAGGACCTGTGTATTGTAAATATTGAGAAGCCATTAAATGATTTTTCTGCAGATGATTTGTTAGTACCTATGTCCCAGGTAAGCCTAAAGGATGAAGAAATAAGAGAGTTAAAGGTAGAAAATGAAAAGATCAAATCCGAATTAGCCAAAGTAACTGAGAATAAAAATAAAATATTGCAAGACAGAAATCAGCTACAAAAAAAATTCAATGAACTGAAAGAAATAAACATTGGGAAAGGTCCTCTCCACACTACTACATTTCGATTCAAAATCCGACAGTTACTTCTGACGGCGCGTGGATTTTTTCTTTTAACTGTACCAAAAATCACAAAGATAATTTTTTTTTTGAAATTGTGGTCATCAGCGTCGCTTAAGCGACAACTAGGCTCATAAGTACTAATAAGCGTCGCTTAAGCGACGGATTTCCTCATAAGTGTCACTTAAGCGATAGCTCTTCAAATTGGTCAACAATTGAAATAAAAGAAACCCCTTTTTTCATTTGCGCCTTTTTTCATCTACCCGTTGCTTAAGCGACGACGCTTCAAAATGGTCAATTGGAAAAAAGAATACAAAGCGCTTTGATGTGATTTGTGCTATCGTGGTGGCATATACATTGGTCGTATTGAATGTCGGCTCTTTATCATTCAAACCCCTGTTCTCATTTACCATTTTCAAATGTCTATGGGGTCACTCTCACCATTGCCAAGCACCCAAGAAACGGAGGAGGAAGAATCGGAGGACCAGCAGAAGTCTGATACAAATCTCAGCAAACCTCTAGTACAAATCTTTTTATTTCTTTCTTTCGACCAGCAGTGTTATGCTATCTCTGCATGCTTCTGTTATCGCTTCCACCATTTTATTTAGGCATCCCTTGCCTTACCTATTGCTTTTGTTGTCCTTGTTGTAGGGTGGATCCTTTGACAAGGTTCAACCTGTGTGCAGTGAGAGCTATGGAAGGTGGCATATGGTATACAAATATGGTACTAGAGCATAAAAAGAATGTTGCTGCACACAGTACCGATCACAGGCAAGGCACGGCAGGGGACACTACCCAAAAGAATAAGTCAAGAGGGAAGAAGGCCCCCGTTATTGAGGTATAAAACCTGGTCTTCCTAGATGAGGCACTTGACCCATGGGTGCATATTAGCAAAGATGAGCATTTGAAATTTTATGTGGAGCAATTTAAGTTGGTGGATCACAATATCCACAATCCCACCGTCTTCCCTGAGTTTTATTCAGATAATTATCAAATATAGGGGGAACCAAACCAATAATTTTTCACCATTTCAACTTTTTGTTTTAATTAGGGATTACAAGTCTC
>LPNX011003886.1:0-39572 GCA_001517045.1 Pseudotsuga menziesii
GGCTTGGCTCGCAAACAAGACCCTTACCTGTTTTTGATGGTTCGACCGATCTGGAAGAGTTTATTGAGCAATTCTCATCCCAAATACTAGACTCACAGAAAATGGAAGCTTTGGACTCAGCATTCAGAGCTATAGCAGCCAGATGGTGGAATGGCCACAAACAATACATTCATAGTTGGGAAGTTTGCCAACAGTCCCTTCGCTTGAGATTCACGGATCGACCATAGGAGGTTCAGAGCAGATTTAACAGCAATACTAACCCTCAGAAGCATTTGGAACAATGCTATGAAGCCTGGAAGCATATACCTTAGACAGAGTGGGTACATAGGTTCGTGCATACTTTGGATCCTACTACAAAGAATTGGTATGCGGATGTCGAGCTTCGCCAGGGTACTATAAGTTGGGATACTCTTGTCGATAGTTTTGTATTGAACTTTTCTATTAATGAGATTTTCTCTACTTTAGACGCAGCTATTAGGGTGATCCACATTAAGGTGTTTGATGATCAAGAGATAGCAGAATACCAACCAGATTGGAAGGCACAAGAAGCTAATGCAGTCGAATGTTATAACCTCACAATTGACGAGGATGACGATCCGCACAACATTGCTATTCCAGAGTTAGAAGGCCACTGCGAAGTACATGGACCAGCAGTCACAGCACCTGAAGTGACACAGCCCCTGAAGACGCGGACCTTAAACATTGGTTCAGAAGAACAGCCTAAGCATGCTACCATTGGAGATTATTGGGATGAAGAAATGGTAAGCAAAGTGACCCAATTTCTCCATGAATATCAAGACTTCTTTTCGACAAAATTCTCAAAGATAAAAGGTATCCTGGGTGATATAAGAGTCATGAAGATCCCCTTGAAACCTGATGTGAAGCCGGTGAAACAGCGTCCTTATAGGCTAAACCCTAAGTATAAGGAAAAAGTTAGGGTGGAGTTGGATAAGATGCTTGCTGCAGGAATTATTGAACCTATTGAAGAATCCGAGTGGATTAGTCCTATGGTGGTACAAGAGAAGAAGACTAAAGGTGAAATCTGAATCTAAGTCGACCTAAGGAAGCTGAATGATGCTTGTCTACATGATCCCTTCCCCACACCCTTCATAGATGAAGTATTAGACAATGTCGGAGGTCAAGAAGTGTACTCTTTTACTGATGGATTTTCAGGTTACCATCAGATCCGAATTGCTCCAGAGGATTTCCATAAGACTACCTTTGCTACAGAAATGGGATCCTTCCAGTATATAGTTATGCCTTTTGGATTGAAGAATGCACCTGCTATATTTTCTAGAGTAGTCATCTCTGCCTTTAAGGAATATATACATAAATTCTTAGAAGTGTATTTTGATGATTGGACTATATTTGAGCTGCTAAAAGACCATATAACTAGTTTAAGACTTATGCTGGATAAATGTAGATAGCACCAGATTTCCTTGAACTTGAAGAAGTGCATCTTTTGTGCACCTTTTGGAATTCTACTAGGTCACATTGTATGTAAACAAGGATTGATGATGGACCCTCCGAAGATAGCTATTATTGTTAACTTGCCACCTCCAACGTCTGTTAAACAGCTTCGCACTATGCTTGGTCATACTGGATATTACAGGAAATTTATTAAAGGGTATGCTCAGATTACTGCTCTGATGGAAAAGTAGTTGAAGAAAGATATTAAGTTCGAATGGACCCCTGAGTGTCAAGCCAGCTTGGATATTTTGAAGGAAAAGATGGTAACTGCCCCTATCTTAGTATTCCCTGACTGGAATAAAGAATTTCATGTGCATGTCGATGCATCCTCCATTGCTCTGGGTATAGTATTGGCCCAGTCAGGTGATGGTAATATTGATCACCCCATTTCTTTTGCAAGTAGGAAATTGTCCACCGCAGAGAAAAATTATACTACAACAGAACGTGAAGGTCTTGTTATGGTTTATGCATTGCAGAAGTTTCGGCATTACCTGTTAGGATCTCATTTTAAGATGTTTACTGACCATTCTGCTTTGAAGTATTTGGTTAACAAACCTATGCTAGGTGGAAGGATATGTAGATGGCTGATTCTATTTCAGGAGTATGATTTTCAGATCATAGTCAAACCAAGAAGATTGAATCTAGGTCCTAACCACTTGTCGAGGATCGAGTCGGGAGAAGAACCTACCAGCTTGGATGAAGGTCTTCCTGATGCCCAGTTGTTTTCCATCCAGATGGTTGATGAATATTTTCAGGATATTGTTCAGTATTTGTCTACAGGTTTTCCACCCAACGAGATGACAACACAATAGAAGAAGCAGCTGGTGGTTCGTGCAGCTGACTTTACCTTAATAGCAGGACAATTATATAAGATGGGACTGGATGAGATACTACGCAGATGTGTCCTAGAGCATGAAAAGCCGTTAATATTGGCTGAGGCACATTCTGGGGCAGTAGGAGGTCATTACGCAGGAAAAGCTACAGCACAGAAGATTCTGACAGCTGGATTGTGGTGGCCCACAATTCACAAGGATGCAAAAGAATATTGTCACAGCTGCGACATCTGTCAAAGGATGGGCAAACCATCTAGGGGGGATGAGATGCCTCAAGTTCCGCAGGTAACTTTACAACCCTTTGACAAATGGGCTATTGATTTTGTTGGACCTATCAATCCCCCCACGAAGAAGTCAAGAGCAAGATACATTATTACAGCAATGGATTACCTCACCCGTTGGGCTGAAGCTCAACTAGTGAAGAATTGTAGCACTGCTACAGCTGCAAAGTTCATTTTTGATAACATCTTGTCCAGATTCGGGTGTCCTAGAATCCTTATGAGTGATCAGGGCTCACATTTTCTAAATAAGACTATTGAAGTATTGACTGAAGAATTTCAGGTATATCATCAGAAGAGTACTGCCTATCATCCACAAGCTAATGGAACTATCGAAGCTTTTAATAAGATCCTCGAACAGGCTCTGACGAAGGTTTGCAATGTTAACAGAAATGACTGGGATCTTAGAATTCCAGCAGTACTCTGGGCTTATAGGACTACCTGCAAGAAATTGACAGGCCATACACCTTTTAGGCTGGTTTATGGGAAAGAAGCAGTCATTCCTCTGGAATATATTGTTCCTAGCCTTCGAATATCTGCTTTCACAGAGATGGATGACCCAGCGATAATAACAGAAAGGCTGACAAAGATACTGGAACTTGAAGAGGACAGATTTATTGCAGGTTTCCAGCAGCAAGTGCAGAAAGCTCGAGAAAAAACATGGCATGATAGACACATCAAGAAGAAGCAGTTCCAGCAGGGTGATCTTGTGCTCTTATATGACAGCAAAGTCATGAAGTTCCCGGGTAAGTTCAAGACACATTGGAAAGGCCCATATATAGTGCAGAAAGTTACTGATGGTGGTGCAGTCCAGTTGGCTAAGTTGAATGGAAAATTTTTACCTTCTATGGTAAACAGCAATAGTTTAAAGAAGTATAGGGACATGCCAGGACCTCCTAATCAGAAGTAACACCAGGAAGGAAAGTCTAAGTACCAAGAATAGTTGAAATTGGGTGCTATACTATAATGAAGCTGTCCTCAAAGTTATGACGTGTGGAAGGCTGGAAAAGTTTGAAGGTTCATATTGTGTCGAGGGTTCTTGTCAAGGCGAAGCTAGAGTTAGTAGTTATGTCGAAGATTAAAGGTGTGTTGCATTTTAAAATCTGACGGATGGGACAAACCAGACTTGGCGGCACCGGTACGAGAACTGCCTTAACTACCTGTAATAATGAGATTTTGGGAAAATCTCACACCGTGTGGACAGGATTTCCGTCACTCCACCAGATTTGGCATCATTAATGCACCATGATGACAGATTCTGTTGCGGGATTCTATAAGAAGCTACACCAGCCTGCGATTCCTACATTGTGCATTTCTTTGAGTTTCTTCAGTTAGGACCATGTCGAATGATCGTGAAGCCCAGGAGTTAGTACGTGAGTTCAGGGAGAGGCATCTGCAGAACCTTCTGAGCAATCCACCTATGCAGAAAGGCTCGACCAGGACGAAGGCAGGCAGAAGTTCTCTCTAATGTAGAGCGACGAAAGGCACCAGGCCTCATGAGAAGATTCTAAGGCATCCCAAGATGTATCCTCCTGGTTTGACAAGACCAAGGAGACTGTTTGTCTTATGCACCTTGACACACACTTCTGGAGCCCCTAAGTTGTGGATGGTCAGATGTTCGGCAAGTAGATCGAGGGATGGGGTCGCTGATAGATCCAGAAAGCCTTAAGCAACATTTTATGAAGAAAAGGATTAAGCCACAAATAACTGCATGTAGGGTTTCAACAAGCAGTGCACCAGGTTTTGTCAACAAGAGTCCACCACCAGAAAAGCAGCAGAGTGTCCTGGGACGGGCCACTAGTGAGTCTTAGGGGCCTGTTGGGGCACGCACCCCAACGATACTTAAGGCAGGTAACTCCACGGGGTTTTGGAATTTGTAAGCGGAGTTGCAGCTCAAAATAGTCTTAGGGGTGTCAGGGTTGGGTAAAAGTCCTCTGTTTGTAATAAACCCATGGTTTAAGTCCAGGGTTTAGGGTTCGGGGTGCCCATAGTTTAAGCCCATGGTTTTGTAAATAGTGCACTGTATAAATAGGCACTCTTGTAAGTAAGTAAGGTTAGGCTTTTGGTGAAAGAAGAATTAAGGCGAAGCTAAGGCTATTTTGTAAGAGAAGGTTTAGTCCCAGCTGTGTGCGTGGATGACCTCTACAGCTGTGTGCGCAGAGGGTTTTGTATAGTGATTAGAAGATCTGCAGCTGTGTGCGCAGAGGCCTGTAGCTGTGTGTGTGGCTTTAAGGACTTGAAAGGATCTGCTCTTGAGTGCGCAGATCAGAACTGTGACTTGTAAAGAAGTTGAATAAAGCGCAGTTCTGTGGACGTAACCCCTACACTGGGGGTGAACCACGTTATATCTAGTGTTGTGGTTCTTTTGTGTTGTGTTTTGTTATGTTATTTCATGCATTAATATTTATATATCTGATAAGTAAAGATCACTGCTAGATAATAACTTCGATGTGAATTCCCAGTAAAGGGCTGCGCAAGGCACTGTTTGTTTATCTAACCGCGAAGCTAAATAAGTGAATGTTAAACTCTACGATTTATATTTATAATCTGTTAAAAGCTAAAGGTACAGTAATATCCCTCTTCTACTTGCAGAAACCTGGTTCTGTGGCACCCCATAGCTATTTCGGGTGAGACTGCAACCTGTTCGCAGTTTGTTGCCGAAAGGGCCAACACTGTGGGTCTTTTGTTGGTGCGAAGTTAAAGGTATAAAACCTGGGTCTGCCCTATTGCCCAACATTTGGCCTAATAAAAGACCATATATATAGCTTGATAATTATGCTGAAATGTTGTTGCCAATATCAAATTTTCCTAAATTTGAAGAAATGTATATTTTGCGTACCTTTTGGAGCTCTATTGATCCATGTGGTTTGTCGTGACATAATTTTGGTTGACCTAGCCAAAATTGCGATCATCCTCAACCTACCATACCTATTATAGTTAAATAGTTAAGAGTGACACTAGGACACGCTAGATGCTGCAAAACATTTATCAAAGGATATGCAGAGATGACTGCTCCGACAGAAAAAAATTTGAAAAAAGATATTAAGTTTCAATGGACAGAGGACTGCCAAGAAATTTCGTACAAGATGGCTACTATGCCAATACTTGTGGTTCCAGACTGGGAAACAGAGTTCCACGTTCATGTTAGCACATTGTGTATTGGCGTGGTACTAATGCAACCTGGTGAAGGATCGATTAATCATCCTATTGTCTTCGCTAGAAGAAAATTATCAACTGCAGAGAATAATTATACCCCACTAGAAAGAGAAGGACTAGCAATGGTATATGTACTGCAGAAATTTAGACACTATTTATTGGGAGGACATTTCATGATGTACACTAACCATTCTACATTGAAATACCTGGTCAATAAGCCATTGTTGGGGGGAGATCTGTCGGTGGCTTCTTCTCTTCGAGAAATTTGATTTTGAAATAATTATTAAACCTAGTTGATTGAATTTGGGGCCAGGCCATCTTTCGAGGATTGAATTAAGTGGAGAAAAACCAACTGGTCTGGAAGATAATATTCCTGATGCACAATTGTTTGCAATAACCATGTTTGATTATCAGTATAGGGATATCAAACAATTTTTAATTGCGGGTTATGCGACAGTTGAATTCACCACTATGCAAAAGAAGCACTTGGTTGTATGTGTTGCAGATTTCTAATTGATCATTGGAAACTTGTATAAGATGGGTCCAGATGAGATTCTTCGGTGTTACGTTTTTCAGCACGAGCTCTCGATGATATTAAATGAATCACATGCTGATGTTGCAGGAGGACACTATGCAGGAAAAGCCACAGTGCGCAAGTTTCTGCAACCATGATTATGGTGGCTCACCATGCATGCGGATGCTTGGGATTATTGTCGCAACAGTGATGTATGCCAAAGCACTGAAAATTCTTCCCTAAGATACGAAATTTCATTGGTACCACAGATAACATTGCAGGGATGTTATAAATGGTCCATTGATTTTGTAGGACCTATCAATCCGACAGGGAAGTGCATGGGAGCTTGATATATTATCACATCAAATGATTACTTAACCAAATGGGCCGAAGCAATGCCGATAAAAGATTGTACTGCTGTGAAATTTATATATGAAAATGTTGTGACAAGGTTCAGATGCCCAAATATCTTAATCAATGATCAAGGTATTCACTTTGTTAATTAATTGATTGAAAAACTAACAAACAAATTTCAGATCCAACATAGAAGGACGACGCCATATCATCCTAAAGAAAATGGAGTTGTTGAAGAATTCAACAAAATTATGGAAAACACATTGACAAAGGTTTGTAATGCCCAAAGAGATGGTTGGGACCAGACAAGTTATGCAATATTATTGGCATATTTAACGACATGTAAGAAGCTGACAGGATGGACTCCATTTCAGTTGATGTGTGGGAAAGAAGTTGTCATGCCTATGGAGTACATTGTATCGAGTCTAATAATTGTTGCAATCACTGAAATAACAGATGTTGATGCTATCGAAGACAGGTTACTTCAACTAGTGCAGATGAAAGAAGAATATTATGTTGCAAGGTTTCATTAAAATGTTGAAAATCAAAGACATAAGATATGTCATGATAGACACATTAATTAGAACAAGCAGTTTCAGGTTGGATGTCTTGTTCTTATGTACGATAGAAAATTATTCAAGCACCCAGGAAAGTTAAAAAATCATTAGTTGGGACCGTACATTGTCAAAGATATCACTAATGGAGGAGAAATGTGTTATCTCCTCCAATAAATTAGTCAAATTTATTTTATTAAGAGGTATAAAGTCATTAGAAAAACTTTATTAAATTTTTTTAGGCTCATTTTAATGAGTTCTAACTTGTAATTATTTAAAAAAATAATTTGGAGTTAGTCTTTATTTTGAAAAACTCAAAAAACATGTTTTAGTGGCTAATCATTGTTTCAAAATGGTCTCTAAGCCATCGAAAGCTCCGCTTTTGGTAGCTAAGACCGCGATATCAAGGCGCTCCAAGCCACCGAAATTGGTGTTTTTACTTTGAAAAGTCATCATTTTCAAATGATGATTCTGAGCGACTGGAGAATCATTTTGCAAAACTGTTAGATTATTTTGTTCCTAACTTGTTAGAGAACAATAACCTCTCTCAGTTTTCCTACAGGTGTTGCATATTGGGATAACCGAGTCCATCTCTAAGCCCTAATCTTTGGATCTCAGAATTTTCCTATTTGCCACATGTTTTTGAAATACATATCTTTGGAAAATGAAAACAAAATTAAAAAACATGAGAGAGGGTTTTTTCAAAACAAACCAATCTACAATAACCTTTTTCAGTTTATACACAGGTGTCACGAATGTGGAGAACCTAATCCATCTCTGAGCCCCAGTTTTCAGCAGTTTGGCCCAATTTTTTGTGGCAAAAGATGACCTGTCAGTCCTCCACGTGGCATTTTCAACCTCATATATCAGTCCATGAATATTTTCTGCAGCTGTTGAATACCATTGAGATAGAGGTCGCCCCTTTAAATAGTATATTTTCCTATTTTTCCTAAAACTGTTTTGACTGTCTATTTTTAGCAAATTCGATCCAGTTTTTCAGGATCCTGAATAATTTTGTAAAGGCTATAAATCCTACCACTTCTATAGAACAAAGGGTTTGATTTTGGAGACTTCTTCATACTTGTACTCTCAGACTTCTCATTTCATGTCAGTAATATAAGCTTCTTTTGCCATTTATGTTCAGATTTCATTTTCTACCTTTATGTACTTGCACTTGAATGTTTATTTCATGTTTGTTCTATTTTTCTAATGCCAGATAGCTGTCATCATATATTTGTATTGATGAGTTGAATAGCAAGTATCATTTAATTATTATGATTATCCATTCATATATTCTTTGTGTATGAGTCTGCTAGCATAATAAGAATTCTACCTACATCTACCTTTTATAAACTCTCTGAACAGCAGTGGTTAAAATCCTTGTCTATCTGAGTGTGTCTATGCATGTTTTGAGTGAGTGAATTTTGATTAAGTCATCCAACTTGATCCATTTTACAAATCATTGAGTGAACCATTGAATAAATATTTGATTTACCAGGCATCTTTGAGTTATAGCCTAGAAGAGTTTCCTGGAGTGCTAGCACAATGAAACTAGAAAAATTAGACGGGACAGAAGTTAGAGAGAGAAAAGAGAAAAGAGAGAGAGAGAAAAGAGAAAAGAGAAAAGAAAGAAATATGAGCCAAAATTTATAATTGTAGACTACTAGTCTGTCGTCGTGAGAAGTGAAGTTTCGCAGACTTGGCGTCTGACGAAAGATAGAAATTTCTCATTTAGTCTATCCTACCACTTTGAAATAGTAACTATATCCAATAGAAGAAAGAACCAAAGAGGGAGCAGTGGAAGCTGTGTTGAAGATAGAAGAGGCAGAAGCAATGTGTGCTAAAGTTCTCGACCAAATATCCTAGGCTTGGGTAGCGCTCATAAATGATGTGGAATTAGATAAATTCATGGAAGAGTTGTGCACAACTGAGATAGAGGTAACTCACCTAAATAATGAGATGAAGCAGTTACCCTTAGCATAGAAAATAGCTAAGGAAATGGAGATGGAAAAATTGCAACAACAAGTAATAGTGTTGTGCACGCAACAACATCAATGCATAGATAAGGTTGAAGAGATGCAGTTTGAGGTTGAAAGAGTCACAAACATCATTCATCATATACATCAGAAGGTGCGAGAAGTAGTAGAATCAACAAAAAAGGTAATGGCAGAACATATTAGTTCCGACCTTGTCGATAGATTGAAGGAGACGGAGGAAGAAGTGAGACAGGAAGCAAAGGAGTAACGAAAATATTACAAGATTTTCAAGGAAAAGACGACACAAGTGAACAAATGGAGGAATAAGATTTGCATGGCTCAGGATGAGCCATAGGTGTGTTAGTTTTTCATCGTATAAGCTAGCATTATGATCTTAGGATCTTTTCACTGAGAGAATAACAATCACAATAATAAAACATAAGCACATCACAAGAGACAAGAGACACAAAGAGTTTTCCTCGGGGAAACCATAAAGGAGAAAACCCCGCAACTTCCTCATAGATAGAATCAGCACCAAAACAGTAAAAGCCCCAAAATAGTAAGATGATCTCCACATAGCAGCAGTCTCTCTCTCTCATACTGAGAGAGCTTCTCCTCTCACTCATGCACCCCAATGAGTGAGTGTGAGTGTTGCAAGTGAGATAAATGGAGAGGCTCACTCTCTATTTATATTCTTTCATTCACTTGAAGTGCACTCCAACATGTTGGCCTCACTTAACAATTACTTACTAGATCCAACATCTCTAGGACTGTCTAATAACCCTAGTGCCCCACCACTTGTGGGGACTTTGCCTCCTCTGAAAAATAGGAGGGTAACACAATGGTGGGGACTATTGCCCCGACTTAAAATGACTCACCTAGGGTCCACTTCACTAGGATAGTATAATAACCCAAGGGCCCCACAACTGTGTGGACTTTAACCCTTTACCAATAGGAGGGTTACCCAAAATGACTTGACATGACTTTCTCATTATAGAAACTTCCCGATCGGAACCTCGGGGCATGAAATGACTCAAATACATCCCAGAATAAACATTGGGTTACAATAGATAAGAAATACAAGTGAATACATTCCAAAGTTACAATTACATCAACACTCCCTCTTAACTAGGAAGGTATTCTCTCGACACAATTTATTAGCACAAGTCTTCTTCTCTGTAACATCTGAGTCATCGTCAGGTCTTCGTCATCTTCAAAGTCATCTTCATCTTCAAGTCATCTTTATCTGTAAGTCATCTTCATTTTCAAGTCATCTTCATCTAGATCTGGATCATCACTCGATCTAGATCATCTCTAGAGCATCATCTCTGGATCTGGATCATCACTCAATCTGGATCATCACTGCTAGATCATCTTCACTGGATCTAGATCCTCACTCGATCTGGATCATCACTGGCTATCATCACTAGATCTGGATCATCACTGGCTGTCATCATTGGATCTGGATCATCACTGGTGCTATCTCATGATTCTTCTTGTCACAAGAATTTCTACAGAGCCAGCCCTTTTTCATGCTGGTTGTAGGCCTAGCCATCATGTAGGTATTCACCCAGCACTTACATCTAACCTACTCATCATAAAGGAACACCCATCACTCACATTTGATCATGTAGTGAACTACAATCACATCAGAAAGGCCCAACACTTATATCTGAGTATGTGGGAACACATCCCTCAGTCACATCAGAAAGGATCTGTACTTACATCTGAGCACGTGGGAACACATACCTCAGTCCCATCAGAAAGGCTCCTGCACTTACATCTGAGCATGTGGGAACACATCCCTTAGTCACTCCAGAAAGGCTCCTACACTTACATCTAAGCACGTGGGAACACATCCCTCAGTCACTCCAGAAAGGCTCCTACACTTACATCTGAGCACATGGGAACACATCCCTCAGTCTCTCTAGAAAGGCTCTATACTTACATCTGAGCATGTGGGAACACATCCCTCAGTTGCTCCAGAAAGGCACTTGCACTTACATCTGAGCACGTGGGAACACATCCCTCAGTCGCTCCAGAAAGGCTCCTGCACTTACATTTGAGCACGTGGGAACACATCTCTTAGTCGCTCCAGAAATTCTCCTGCACTTACATCTGAGCACGTGGGAACACATCCCTCAGTCGCTCCAGAAAGGATCTGCACTTACATCTGAGCACATGGGAACACATCCCTCAGTCGCTCCAGAAATGAACTTGCACTTACATCCATCCAGGTGGGAACACATCCTACTCATAGTGATGGAAGGGCTTGCACTCAAATCTGATCATGAGGGAACACATCCCTCGGTCATATCAGAATGGCCCCCAGTCCTCGACTGAGCTACTTGGTAACTGACCAGGTGCCTCCATTCTCAGAATGGCAGTTGCACTTATATCTGACCTGCTAGTTGAAATGGCCAACACTCACATCTGACATGGAAGGAACTTAATCCTTTAGCCATGACAGAATGGTTCATCCCTTACATCTGATCAAGTGGGAACACATCCCTATATCACATCAGAATGGCTACTCAGTCCTACACTGAGTGATCCTGGTAATTGACCAGGTGCCTCCATTCCTAGAATGGCAATTTCCCTTACATCTATCCTACTAGATAGAATGGCTCAGCCCTTACATCTGACCATGGAAGGAACCAATCCTCTCACCATGTCAGAATGGCTAAGGGTCTCATCACTTTCTCTTAAAGGGAACCTCGATCTGGAGAACACCAAGCCTCTCCCTGAAGTACTCGAACTTCAGCCTAGCCAATGGCTTCATCAATACATCAGCTATCTATTCCTCCATCGCAACATACTGGAGCTTCACTTCTCCTCTCTGCACTATATCCCTGATATAGTGATACTTGATCTCGATATGATTCGACTTGTCATCGAACACTGGATTCTATGACAACTTCACGCAACTCTGGTTGTCACAATGTATACAAGTAGCATCCAACTGGAGATCAAATATATCAAACAGTAGCTTCAACAACCATACTACCTCACAACTAGCTGAACAAGCTGTGACATACTCTGCTTCAGCTGTACTCAGTGCTACACAGGACTGCTTCTTTCTAAACCAAGAGATCACACCTGATCCCATACTGAAGCAACATCCTGAAGTACTCTTCTTGTCGATGGAACTGCCTGCCCAATCTGAATCAACATAACCCTCTAGGTTAATATTTTGATTCGCATCATACTTGAGCCCATAATCAATTGTACCCTTTATGTACCTCAGAATATGCTTCGCAGTAGTCAAGTGAACACTTTTCGGATCTGTCAAGTACTGGCTCAAGGTGTTCACAGCAAAGCAAATGTCTGGTCTCATGTTCATCAGGTACATCAATGACCCAATCATCTGATGATACATCGTAGCATCAACCAACTTTTATGAGGCATCACTCAATAGCTTCAATTTCGATGCCATAGGTGTGGCCATTGCTTTGCAATCCATCATCCCAAACCTCTTCAGGATCTATACTGCATACTTCCCTTGTCCAAGGAAGATTCCATCTGTACTTTGCCACACCTCCATACCTAGAAAGTAATGCATCATCCCCAAGTCCTTCATTTCGAACTCAGCAGCAAACTTTATCTTCATATTAGCAATCAACCCATTCGTACCTGTCATAAATAGATCATCTACATATAGTAGAATCATCGTTGGGTTTCCATCCTCAACCTTGTGGTAAAGGTTGGAGTCTGCTTTACTCTTGGTAAAGCCTAAACTGGATAGAAAGCTGTCAATTCTGCCGTATCATGTCAAACCTCAAGATCTTTTGTAGTCACTCCCTCTGAAGCGGAGCATCATACTCCCTCTATCTTCCGTAATCTATGCAATGAACATTTTGTACCAAAGTGACAAGTAGTATCCATCTAGGATCATTGTATACTAAGATCCTCTATTTTGAACTTTTTCAAAATTTCTTCTCACATCCATCTGTGAGCTTGTCATCCTTTATCAACCTTGTAGCAAAGGTTAAGATATTCATCAAGCTCATCATGTATGTGTTATTCCATGGGTGTCTTCTGAACTCGTACAAGGCCTTCTTTCATTTTCACACATGATTATGCATGTCATGTGACTTCACTTCCAGTGGCTGCAAATATCTCTTCTTAGTTTATGTCTTCTTTTCGTGAGAAGCCTCGTACTACGAATCTTGCTTTGTATCCCACGATGTTTCCATCTACTGCATGATGGAGCTATGAACTTCTCTTCATGTGTCGATACTGCATCCTAGACATCATCCTTCTTGAACTAGCCTTCCATTTCTTTTCTTGGTTACTTCTTCATGGCTGGAAGGTTCTGTATCAATGATGTCACTGTATTCATCATATTATTCTTTGCCTTTGAGCTGTCGTCACTTGTTCTTTGGAACAAGTCTCATTCTTCTTTGCTTGTAGGAGATTATGTATGCGATCTTTCCTACAAGTCAAATGCATTTATATGGTTAGAAACATTTCATAAGGAATATTCATACTGGCAAGTTATTATGCATAAATATATGATCATGCAACTACTTTAGCCAATACAACATTCATCCATATCTCACTGAAACTTTCTAGATGCCTTCCATCTCTACCAGGACAACATTGAGATTGTGCACTAATCCAATATGTTAGCAAAGAGGTTTCATTATAGATAAGTAGCAATGGAGAGTTGTATAGCACCATGAGCTACTTACCCATCACATGTATATTAGTAGTATACTATCATTAATGCAGACATCCTAGCATGCTTAATACATTAACTGAATATAAACAAATACATAACAAAACAATAAAATGACAATTGAATACTTATCTTTATTTGTTTCGTGGGTAGACTGCTTCTTGAGCCTTCAGCTTCATCGTCTTCTTCATTCATGATAGCATTATTTCTTATCCAAATGCTAAGGAGGATAAGAGGTTCTTCAAGAGTTGAGTTCTTCATATTCCTCATCGCTTGAGGGATCTTCTTTGGATGATGAGAGCTTGATCTTCAGTTTCTTCTATCTTCTCTTCTCTTCTTATGATTCGAGCTTCTTCTTCTTCTTGGAGTCTGCTGAAAGTAACCACTTCCTTCTGGTACACATTCCTCGAATGAATGAATCCCATGATCTTGGGAGGCCATTCAAGGTGGCCATCACCACTTCTGCATTCTTCGCTTCTTCTTTTACTACTTCAAGTTGTTCTTGATTTGAGATACCCTTATGACTACATGGTCTCTGCATTCTGGATCTTCACATTCTTCAACTGATTCTTAAGGTCATCTTCTGATGTATGTTCTTCCCTTCAAATAGATTGGTCAAGGAATTGAACATCTTTGGTGTCTTTGGGGAGACACTTGTGGTACAGGTTGATCCATGACTGAATCAATCGTGATCTTCTTGGCCTTGACCAAGTTCTTCTTGTGTAAGGCTTCTAGCCTCATCTCCCTCTGAAACTAGAACCTCTCTACTCATGTAGGTGTCCAATTCATTTTCTTCAGAGAGATCATATACTTCTATGCTTGGAAGTTGTGAACTTCACCAATCTGATGTGATAGATCACTTTGAAATGAGAAGTTCAAATGAAAATAGCAAAGGATTAGATCTTACCGATTTGAGGTGTCCGTCCTGGTTCCGGAGTTGGCTGATCTAGGGTTTGTCACAGAAACCATAATTTTCAAAACTTGGAATATTTTAGATATGATTTGATAGATAGATATATCTCTTCAAATGGAGCTGTCCAATGTACTCCTTTTCTAAAAACAGTGGAGGGAAGCTTCCGAAACAGGAAGCCCCAACTTTCCAATTTCTTCTGCAGAAATTCCTATTATTGTTTCTATGATATCTCTGAAATTGCTGCTCCTCTATGTCTGAAATTTTGTACTGAGGTAACATAGAATGTCCATGATTCAACACCATAGTTTTAATCAGAATTGGTTTTACCATTTTGGATTTATGATCCTTTTCCCAAGGTGACCTGTTACAGAACTGTTCAGAACAGCGAAGTTGTACGGCATGCCACGTGTCACTAGTTCATCTTCTGAGTCTGATATTTAGAGCACCGAAATTACAGTCCGTGCCATTTCTGGAACATCTTCACGAATTCTATTTGGCCCTCTATAGCCCAAGATATTGCAATTCTCTCCAGGTGTCTTGTTTAGGGATGAGTTCTGGAAGAGGCTAGAACCCTAACTTGGAGGGATCATATCTCCCAGACTATAGCGAATCTGAGACTGATTTTTGGTACAGTCTGAATCAGGATTTGATCTTCGGCCCCTGAAACTTTCCACTTCTGAGACTTCACAAATCACAGAATATAGCGAATGTACCAAAACTTAGCAGTTTTAGTATTTAGGGTTTTTCCTAGCTCGAGGTCAAACTAGGGTTTGACTTTCTCAGAGTTTCACCCAACCAAATTTCTTGATCCAAGTCTCTAAACTTCTATTTTGATGAGGAGAAAAATCCTATGCTGCTCTCACTCAAAAATTTCTCTTTTGTAGAAAGCCCTAATTTCTACATCGAAGACTAAAAATGCTCGGAATCGAATTCCGCTTCGACAGAAAGATGCGCCCTTCAATGGAGAGTCAGCCTAGCATACTTTTGCTGATGGATTGTGGAGAGAGACCCAAAAAGTAAGAAGCCCTAGCTTCTGTAGCTGCATAATGTCTTCTACTCAGGTTATCTCTGATACCATGTTAGTTTTTCATCATATAAGCTAGCATTATGATCTTAGGATCTTTTCACTGAGAGAATAACAAGCACAGCAATAAAACATAAGAACATCACAAGAGACAAGAGACACAAAGAGTTTTCCTTGGGGAAACCATAAAGGAGAAAACCCCGCAACTTCCTCAGAGATAGAATCAACACCAAAATAGTAAAATCCCCAAAATAGTAAGATGATCTCCACACAGCAACAGTCTCTCTCTCTCATACTGAGAGAGCTTCTCCTCTCACTCATGTGCCCCAATGAGTGAGTGTGAGTGTTGCAAGTGAGATAAATAGAGAAGCTCACTCTCTATTTATATTATTTTGTTCACTTGAAGTGCACTCCAGCATGTCGGCCTCACTTAACAATTACTTACTAGAGCCGACATCTCTAGGAGTGTCTAATAACCCTAGTGCCCCACCACTTGTGGGGACTTTGCCTCCTCTGAAAAATAGGAGGGTAACACAATGGTGGGGACTATTGCCCCGACTTACAATGACTCACATAGGGTCGACTTCACTAGGATAGTCTAATAACCCAAGGGCCCCACAACTGTGGGGACTTTAACCCTTTACCAATAGGAGGGTTACCCACGATGACTTGACATGACTTTCTCATTATAGAAACTTCTCAATCAGAACATCGGGGCATGACATGACTCAAATACATCCCAAAATAAACATCGGGTTACAATAGATAAGAAATAAAAGTGAATACATTCCGAAGTTACAATTACATCAATAAGGTGAGTGTTGGGGGGTTGTTGGGCCTAGGAAAATGTAAGAATAATTCACTTAGAATTATGCCCAAGTATGGAGAGGGAATAAGGAAAAAGAAGAGAAAGGAGCTGTGACAAAGGCAACGACGGAATGAAGGAAGGAAGAGCAGATGAAGGGAAAGCAGGAGAATGAGGTATGACAGAGGAAGATAAAGAGGAAGCAGTTGAATAAGGGAAACTGTGAGAGAAGATTATGTCGCGACTGAAGAAGATACCATGACAGAAGAAAATCCATGATAGAAGAAAGAAGACGACAAGAGTGGATCCATGCTAGAAGGTGTGCAATGACACAATGGTTAGAAAGTGACAAGTCATAAATATCATGGGTAGGAGGTCGGATAGAGACAAATAAAGACGCACATATGAAGGTATATTTGTAATTTTGGTCATTAGTTCCTACTATCATGTGTTTCTAGAATAGGAAAGAAAACCTATTGGATAAGTATAGGAAGTCAGCTGAGAAAGAGACATGTAAAGAGTTTGTAAAGAGGTCTATAAAAGGAGGAACCCAAGCTATATGTGGGTTAGACAATCCCTAGCTTTAGACACTTTGATTGTATTGTTTTTTTATTTTTGTTAAGTGTGGTGAGTCGATAATATGCAGCTGAGTGCACAGAAGTGTAGAAGAGACTGAGTCAATCTAGGTTGTGTGCATATCAGTAGTAGAGTTAAGTAGAGAAGGACCAGATATAGAAGATAATAGAGCATGAGGAGAGAGAGAGAAGTATTTAAAGATAATCAAGTAAGATCTAGAATAGAGTCTGCAACTCAGTGCACAAACCAAAGGTGCCATATATTTCGACTCATGCCATATGAAGAGCACCTTTGTGGATTTTCCCTGATGGGTTTCCACATTAGATTCTTTTTTTATGTGTAAATGTTGAATGTGTTTAAGTTGCACATGTATATGTTGTTGTGAATGAATGCTTATGTGTTTTGTTATGACTGGGTTTATATACATCAGTATCAGTATTATAAGTTGAATGTATCTATGTTGCATTGGGGTTAACGCTACATTATTCTAAAGGGGTGAAGTGTTCTGCAATCTAATTGTGTATAGTAATCATAAATAATCCATCCACATGCTTCGTTCAAGTTCCTTGGTGATAGGCCAAGGGAAACGAAATCCCCCACCCAGTTGTGGAAACCAGGTTTTGGAAGTTACCCATAGAAATATATCTTGGGTGAGACTACATATGCATCGCAAGTGTAGCCGACTGTGATCTACTCTGTAAAGTCGATATATTGGACTTTGTTTTGTGCAAGAGAGAAGGGATTGAACCTGGGTCAAAGAGATTCCAGAAGGCCAACATCATGGCTATGATTTCTGTCAAAGAATGGAAAATTTGTCGCGACGTGATGAAATGACATTAGTACCTAAAATAACCTTGCAAAAATTTGATAAATGGGTGATTGATTGTGCGGATCCAATCAATCTAATAGGAAAATGCACTGGTGCACGCTATATTATTACTGCAACTAATTACTTAACCAGATGGGCTGAAGCAGCTCCATTAAAGTATTGTACTGTTGTGACTGCTATGAATTTTTTATTTGAGAATTTCGTGACACGATTTGGATGTCCAAAGATGTTGATGTAATTGTAACTTCGGAATGTATTCATCTGTATATCTTATGTACCCCAATGTTTATCTCGGGATGTGTCTGTAATGTAATTGAGTCATGTCATACCCCGATGTTTATTTCGGGAAGTTTCTATAATGTAACAAGTCAATGTGGGTAACCCTCCTATTGGTCAAGGGTTAAAGTCCCTGCAGTTGTGGGGCCCTAGGTTTATTAGATTATATTAGAGAATTCAACCCTAGGTGAGTCATTGTAAGTCGGGGCAATAGTTCCCACCATTATGTTAAGGATAAACCTCCTTGTTGGTATGAGGAGGAAAAGTCCCCCGACAAGTTGTGGGGCACTAGGGTTATTAGACACTCCTAGAGATGTTGGCTCTAGTAAGTAATTATTAAGTGAGGCCGACATGTTGGAGTGGGTTTAAAGTGAAGGAAAGAATATAAATAGAGAGTGAGCATCTCTATTTATCACACACACACTCACTCATTGGGGTGCATGAGTGAGAGGAGAAGTTGTTGGGACAAGAGAGAGACTACTGCTGTTGGGAGATCATCTTTATGTTTTTGGGTTTTACTTTTGTTGCTGATTCTATTTCCGAGGAAGTTGCGGGGTTTTCTCCTTTATGGTTTCCCGAGGAAAATTCTTTGTGTCTCTTGTCTCTTTTGTTTTATTGTTGTGGATATTATTCTCTCAGTTAAAGATCCTAAGATCATAATGCTACCTTGAATGATAAAAATCTAACATGGTATCAGAGCTAACCTGAGAAGAAGACATTGTGCAGCTGCAGAAGGTAGGGCTTCTTACTTTTTGGGTCTCTCTCCCTAATCCATCATAAAAATTATACTAGGATGACTCTCCATTGAAGGCCTGCATCTTTCCGTCGAAGCAAAATTCAATTCCAAGCATTTTCAGTTTTTGGTGCGGGAAATTAGGGCTTTCTATAGAAAAAAGAAGTTTTGAGTGAGCCTGGCATAGGATTTTTCACCTCATAAAAATCGAAGTTTAAAGACCTGGGTCAATATTTTTGGTTGAGTGAAACTTTGGGAAAGTCAAACCCTAGTTTGACCCTAAGTTGGAAAAACCCTAAAATACTAAAAATGATTTTTTTGGTACATTCGCTATATATAGGGATTGGCGAAGGCTCAAGACCTAAAAATTGCAGAGGATGAAGAACAAATCCGTATTTACAATTTATCAAAAATTTCGCCTTTGATTCACTATATTCTGGGAGATATGATCCCTCCAAGTTAGGGTTCTAGCCTCTTCCAGGATTCATCCCTAAACAGGACACCTGGGGAGAATTGATATATATTGGGCTACAAAGGTCCAAATGAAATTTATGAATATTTTCCAGAAATGGAATGGACTATAATTTCCGTGGTCCAAGTTTTAGATTTAGACAATGAACCAATGACACATGGAAGTCCGTACAACTTTGATGTTCTGAACAGTCCTGTAATAGGTCACTTTGGGAAAATGATCATAAGCCCCAATTGGTGAAACCAATTCTAATGAAACCTATGATGTTGGAATAGGGACATGTGAGGATACCTCAGTGTGAAGTTTTAGACACAAAGAAGTAGTAATTTTAGAGATACCATATAAATAGTAACAGACATTTCTGCAGAAGAAATTAGAAAACTATGGCCTCCTGTTTCAGGAGCTTCTCTCCACTATTTTCAGAAAAGCAGTACATTGGATAGATTTCCTTGAAGAGATATATATTTCTATCCAATCAGATCTTAAATATTCCAATTTTTAAAATTAGGGCTTCTCTAACAAACCCTAGATCAGTCAGCTTCGAAACCAGGATAGACACCTCAAATCGGTAAGATCTAATCTTTTGATATTTGCATTTGAGGTTCTCATTTCAAAGTCATCTATCACATCAGCTTGGTGAAGTTAACAAATACCAAGAATGGAAGTATTTGATCTCTCTGAAGAAAATGAATTAGACACCTACATGAGTAGAGAGGTTCCAGTTTGAGAGGGAGATAAGGCTAAAAGCCTTACACCAGAAGAACTTGGTCAAGGCCAAGAAGATCATTGTTGATTCAATCACGGACCAAAGTGTACCACAAGTGTCTTACCTAAAGACACCGAAGATGTTTGATTCCTTGACCAAGCTATTTGAAGGGAAGAACATAAATCGGAATATGGCCTTAAGAAACCAGTTGAAGAATGTGAAGATCTAGAATGCAGAGACCATACAGTCATACTTTACGAGGATCTCTCAAATCAAAGAACAACTTGTAGTAGTAGAAGAAGAAGTGGATAATGCAAAAGTGGTGATAGCCACCTTGAATGGTCTCCCAATATCATGTTATTCATTCATGTGAGGAATGTGTGCCAGAAGGAAGTGAGTACTTTCAGCATACTCTGGGAAGAAGAAGAAGCTCGACTCATTATAAGAGAAGAGAAGATGGGAGAAAATGAAGATCAAGCTCTCACCATCCAAAGAAGATCCCTCAACCAATGAGGAATATGAATATCTCAACTCTTGAAGAACCTCTTATCCACCTTAGCATTTGGATAATAAACGATGCTATTCTGAATGAAGAAGATGATGAAGCTAAAGGATCAAGAAGGAGTCTACCCATGAAACAGATAAAGATAAGTATTCAATTGTCATTTCATGATATTGTTTTGTTATGCATTTGTTTATATTCAGTTGATATATTATGCACGATAGAATGTTTTCATTAATTATAGTATACTACTCAAATGCATGTGATGGGTAATTAGCTCATGGTGCTATACAACTCTCCATTGCTACTTATATAGAATGAAACCTCTTTGCTGAAATATTGGATTAGTGCACAATCTCAATGTTGTCCTGGTAGAGATGGAAGGCATCTAGAAAAATTTTCATGAGATATGGATGAATGTTGTATTGGCTAAAGTAGTTACATGATCATATATTTATGCATAAGAACTTGCCAGTATGAATATTCCTTATGAAATGTTTATAACCATGCAAATGCATTTGACTTGTAGGAAAGATCGCATACATAATCGCCTACAAGAAAAGAAGAATGAGACTTGTTCCGAAGAACAAGTGACGACAGTTCAAGATGAAAAATAATATGACGGATGCAGTGACATCATTGATGTAGAACCTTCCAAGAAGAAAGGGAAGACCAATTCAAGAAGAATGATGTCTAGAATGCAGTATCGATACATGAAGGAAAGTTCATAGTTCCATCATGCAGTAGATGGAAACATCGTGGGATACAAGGAAAGATTCGTAGCACGAAAAGAAGGCATAAACTACGAAGAGACATTTGCAGCCAGTAGGAGTTGAGACACATGACAGGCAGAATCATGTGTGAAAATGAAAGAAGGACTTGTACGAGTTCAGAAGACACCCATGGGATAACACATACATGATGAACTTGATGAAGATATGAACATATGCTACAAGGTTGATAGAGGATGACAAACTCACAGATGGGTGCGAGAAGAACGCTTTCAAAGATAGAGGATCTTGGTATCCAGTGACCCTATATGGATACATAGAACATTAGTAGCAGATGAAGCTACTTGTCACTCTAGTACAAAATGTTTCAGTGCATAGAGTATGGAAGACAAAGGGAGTATGATGCTTCGCTTCAGAGGGAGTGACTGTAGAAGATCCTGAGGTTTGACATGGTACGATAGGATGGATAGATTACTAATGACTCTAGGATTTACTAAGAGTAAAGTGGATTCCAAACTTTGCTTCAAGGTTGAAGGCGGAAGACCAGTGATGCTCCTATTATGTGTCGATGCACTATTTTCGAGGCATGGAGGTGTGGAAAAGGGAAGTATGTAGTAGAGATCCTGAAGAGGTTCAAGATGATGGAATGCATGACCACACCTATGGCGTCAAACCTAAAGCTATTGATTGCTGCTTCATCAAAATCGGTTGATGCCATGATGTATCATCAGATGATTTGTTCATTGATGTACCTAGTGGATACAAGAACCAATATTTGCTTTGCTATGAACACATTGAGACATATTCACTTGATGGTTGCAAAGGGTACAGTTGAGTATGGGCTCAAGTATGATACGAATCAAAATATTAACCTAGAAGGTTATGTTGATTCAGAGTGGGCAGTGCCATCAATAAGAAGAACAACTTCAAAAAAAAATTCAGTATGGGATCAGGTGTGATCTCTTGGTATAGCAGGAAGCAATCCCGTGTGGCACTGAGTACAGCTGAAGCAGAGTATCTCGCAACTTGTTCAGCTAGTTGTGAGGCAGTATGGCTGAGGAAGCTACTGTCTGATTTATTTGATCTCGAGATGGATGCTACTTATATACATTGTGACAACTAGAGTTGCGTGAATTTTTCAGAGAAACCAGTGTTCCATGACATGTCGAAGCATATCGAGATCAAGTATCACTATATCAGGGATATGGTGCAGAGGGGAGCAGTGAAGCTCCAATATGTTGCAATGGAGGAACATATAGCTGATGTGTTGATAAAGCAATTGGATGGGGTGAAGTTTGAGTACTTCAGGGAGAAGCTTGGTGTTCTCCAGATTGAGGTTTCCTCCAAAGGGAAATGATGAGATCCAGAGCCATTCTGACATGGTGAGAGGATTGGTTCCTTCCATGGTCAGATGTAAGGGCTGAGCCATTCTGTCATGGTGAGAGGATTGGTTCCTTCTATGTCAGATATGAGTGCTGAGCCATTCTGATGTGACTATAGGATTGGTTCCTACATGATTAGAAGTAAGCGCTGAATTCCATTCTTGGAATGGAGGTGCCTGGTCAGTTACTAGGAATACTCAGTCTAGGACTGAGGGCCTTTCTGATATGACTGTAAGCTGTAGTATTACATGATAAAATGTGAGCGCATGGCCATTATGATGTGATTGAGGGATTAGTTCCCACTTGATCAGATATAAGGGCTATTTCCATTTTTGGAATGGAGGCACCTGGTCAGTTACCAGGTAGCTCAATCTGGGACTGGGGGCCATTCTGATATGACTGAAGGATTGGTTCCTACTTGATCAGATGTGAGTGCACACCCTTTTGAACATGCATGTTGGATTGGTTCCTCACATGTGTCAGATGTAAGTGCAGAGCCCTTTTGAACATGCATATTGAATTGGTTCCTCGCATGTGTCGGATGTAAGTGCAGAGCCCTTTAGAACATGCATGTTGGATTGGTTCCTCACATGTGTCGGATGTAAGTGCAGAGCCCTTTCAAACATGCATGTTGGATTGGTTCCTCGCATGTGTCAAATGTAAGTGTGGAGCTCTTTTGAACATATATGTTGGATTGGTTCCTCTCATGTGTCAAATACAAGTGCTGATCCTTTTTGAACATGTATGTTGGATTGGTTCCTCACACGTGTCAAATGTGAGTGCTGGGCCTTCCTGATAGGGTTGTGGGATTGGTTCCCACATGGTCAGATGTGAGTGCTGGGCGTGCCTTTCTGATATGATTATAGGATTGGTTCCTACATGATCATATGTAAGTGTTGGGTGGTTCATTCTGACTTAGGGTCAGATATAAGCGCTGAAGAAGACCTACATGGAGGCTAGGCCTACAACCAGCATGAAAAAGGGTTGGCTCTATAGAACTTCCTGTGATGAGAAGAATCATGAGATAGCACCCGTGATGATGATCCAGTAGTGATGATGATCTAGATCGAGTGATGATCTAGATCCAGTGATGATGATCCGGATCGAGTGATGATATAGATCGAGTGATGATGATCCAAATCCAATGATGATGATCCAGATCCAGTGATGATCTTGATCCAGATGAAGAGTACTTGAATATAGATATGACTTGAAGATGAAGATGATGATAACTTGATGATGATTCAGATGATACAGATCAGAAGACTTGTGCTAATAAATTGTGTCAAGAGAATACCTTCCTAGTTAAGAGGGAGTGTTGGTGTAATTGTAACTTCGGAATGTATTCATTCGTATATCTTATGTACCCTAATGTTTATTTTGGGATGTGTTTGTAATGTAATTGAGTCATTTCATACCCCAATGTTTATTCCAGGAAGTTTCTATAATGTAACAAGTAATGTCAAGTCATTGTGGGTAACCCTCCTATTGGTCAAGGGTTAAAGTCCCTGCAGCTATGGGGCCCTAGGGTTATTAGACTATCCTAGAGAATTTGACCCTAGGTGATTCATTGTAAGTGGGGGAAATAGTCCCCACCATTGTGTTAAGGATAAAACTCCTTGTTGGTCTGAGGAGGCAAAGTCCCCACAAGTTGTGGGGCACTAGGGTTATTTGACACTTCTAGAGATGTTGGCTCTAGTAAGTAATTGTTAAGTGAGGCTGATATGTTGGAGTGGGTTTCAAGTGAACAAAAGAATATAAATAGAGAGTGAGCCTCTCTATTTATCACACACATACTCACTCATTGGGGTGCATGAGTGAGATGAGAATTTGTTGGGACAAGAGAGAGACTACTGCTATTGGGAGATCATCTTTATGTTTTCAGGTTTTACTTTTGGTGCTAATTCTATCTTTGAGGAAGTTGCGGGGTTTTCTCCTTTATGGTTTCCTCGAGGAAAATTCTTTGTGTCTCTTGTCTCTTGTGTTTTATTGTTGTGCATGTTATTCTCTCAATTAAAGATTCTAAGATCATAATGCTAGCTTGAATGATAAAAATCTAACACATCACGACTATGATTTCTGTCAAAGAATAGAAAATTCATTGTGACGTGATGAAATGACATTAGTACCTAAAATAACCTTGCAGAAATTTGATAAATGGGCGATTGATTGTGCGGATCCTATCAATCTGATAGGAAAACACACTGGTGCACACTATATTATTACTGTGACTAATTACTTAACCAGATGGACTGAAGCAACTCCATTAAAGGATTGTACCGCTGTGACTGCTGTGAATTATTTATTTGAAATTTCGTGACATGATTGGGATGTCCAAATATTTTAATAAGTGACCAAGGTACTCACTTTGTCTAGTAATTGATTGCAAAACTCAAAGAGGAATTCCAGATTCAGCATAAGAGGACAACACCTTATCACCCTCAAGCTAATGGAGTTGTCAAATCCTTTAACAAAATTATGGAGAACGCATGGACAAAGGATTGCAACGTTCAAAGAGATGACTAGGATCAGAAAATTTCAGTGGTATTATGGGCATATCGTGCAACTTGTAACAAATTGACAGGCAAAAATCCATTTTGGTTGGTGTATGGATAGGAAATTGCCATGCCTATGGAATATGTTGTCCCAAGTTTAAGGATTGTTGTGATCACATAGATAATGGATTTCAATGATGTGGAAGAAATATTGTCACAACTTTTGCAGCTAGAATAAGAATGTTTTGTCGTACGATTTCATCAAAACATGGGAAAACAAAGACAAAAAGCGTGGCATGATTGACACATTAAGAGCAAGCACTTTTAGGTTGGAGGAATTGTTCTTATGAATGAAAACAAATTTCTCAAGCATCCAGGAAAGTTGAGAACACATTGGTTAGGACCATATATTGTCACAAAGATCACTAATGGAGGAACTGTGAAATTGCAAAAGTTAGATGGAACAAAGGTTCAAGTCTTAATGAAGGGAATTTGATTGAATTTGTATCATGATAGCCGTGACTTGGTCGCATAAAACAGAACAATAAAGGACAAAAAAATTGTTTTGCTTTTTTTTTCTCAGACTTCTAGTCTTCTGTAGGAAAATATGACGTCTAGCAGACTCGATGTTTGGTGCAAACCAGAAATCCAGGGCGAAGACATAGTTAGTCGCAATAAAATAAGATTCTTTAATAGAGTAAACATGTTGCAAGGAGTGTGGCGTTGTTGGAAGGAAAGGAGATATGGTGAAGGGAATAAAACAGGTCACAAGGACTACAATGCTGTTGCGAGAAATATGGACATTGTAAATATGACAGCTGGATTTCAGCCAGTTCCAATAGGACAACAAAAGTGCATTAAATTGAAAATTCCATGAGAATATGGAGGCGTATTTTTAAGTGAATTCGGTCATAATTATAATGACATCATTAAAAAAAGTGGTGGGTTCTTTGGAAATTTCCCTATGATGATTCAGAAAGGTGATCCAAGTGATGGATCATATTGCCACTATTCCACTTGATGGTTGTGAGTGTGAATATCTGACAGACTGAACAAGTAGGTATTTCTCGCATTCCCCTTCAATTTTAACTCAGTCTGATGCACTGTAATGAGGAATTTCTCTATGTAACACCTAGGTTCAAAGTAAGTTGTTACAGAAGTATGGTTATTATGAGTCTTAGTGACATTGCACTCATAGGATCTGTGATTCAATCCATGTCACCTACGTCGGTTGAGTGATATGTTTTCAGATATGTTCCACTACAAGATGGGTTGGGATTGGAAGCCAATCTCATTCTAGTCCTCCCTCAGAGAAGGATACACACATACCTACAAGGATCGCTAATGAGGAAGAATTTTGGTTTCTGTAAGAGTAAAGTCCTCCCAGCACTGTTGATGAAGAATGAAAAAGAAATGGTTGGAATTCGAGTGCCAAATGATATCCCACCAAAACCGCTAGATACACTTGTGGAATAATTCTCCAAAGTGCACAATATCCATTGCTATATCCCATTGGTAAGAACCAGTATTTGGATAATGAAAAATAGAGAAAAATGCCACCATCATCTCTACAAGAAGCTTAAGACATAAATGGTGATGATGTTTGAAAGAAGAAGCTGAAATGGAAGATTCTGATGATGGAAAGTAAGACATCGATGAGATGGTAGATTTCATCATTGATGAAGTAGAATATGTTGATGAGATGGCACATTTGATCAGCAGTAGAAAAGAGAAGATGATTAGTCACCGAGTTGCGTTGCATACAAAGAATAATTTGAGAAGCATGATTCTCTTGTGAGAGGGAAAAGGCTAAATGAAAGATGCCTTGGCATGCACTTTGGTTCCCATCTTCAGCTTTCAGAATCGGTGATGTTGATGATATTTTCCATATCATCCACCCTACCATTCTAAAATAGTAACTTTTTCTAATAGAAGAAAGAAAAAAAGTAGCAACATGAGCACTATGCGCTAAAGTTGTTGACCAAGCCTCTTCGGATTAGGAAGCTTTGATGGAAGATGTCGAACTAGAGAAATTCGCATAGGATCTATGCACAACTAATATATAGGTAGATCAGCTGAAGAATGAGATGAATCAATTAACCTTAGCATAGAATATGGCTATGGCAACATAAATGAAGAAATTGCAGTAGCAACTAATGATTTTGTGCACAAAACAACAACAATGTCCATATAAGTTTTAAGAGCTGCACGCAGAATATGAAAGAGTTATAGGAATTATTTAGCCTATATATTAGAGAGTACAATGGGAATTACAAGAAACAAGGCTTGTACCATCAGAACACATCAGTTCTGACCTTGTGGAGAACTTGTAGAAAGCAAAGGAAGATGTGTGATGGGAAGCAAAGAAAGTACTAAACATTTGCAAGATTTTCAAGGTCAATTCGATACAAGTAAGGAAATGGAATACTAGATTTGTTTCTATTAGAGAAAGCCACATGTGAGTGTTGGGGGCCTGTTGGGCATACGAAAATATAGGTAGAATTCAGTTAGACTTTTTCCTAAGTACAAAAATAGCCAGGTCGCAAGAAGTAAAAGGACCTGTGACGAAAGTAGAGAAAGAAGGAGAAGAAGGAAAAGGATTTGTGATAGAAGAAGAAAAGGAAGGAAGGAAGGGAGGATAAGATAGAAGAAGGAGTAAGGAAGGAATATTTGATAGAAGAGGACCAAAAGTAGAGATAAGAGCAGAAGAAGAAGAGAATTCATGAAAGAAGAGAGTTCGAGACAGATGTGAGGCCATGATTGAAGAGGAAAAATGACAGAGGAAAAGGATGTGATAAGAAAGAATGCAACGAAGTTAACAATGTTAGAGGATGCACAGTGCCATAAGGACAAGAAAGTGACAACTCAGAATATCATGGGTACAAAGTTAGCTAGAGTTGGTGGGAGTCGCACATATGAAATCATCTTTGTAATTCAGGTCATTAGTGCCTACATTCATGTGTCGATATAATAGGAAAGAAAACCTGTTGGGTAACTGTATGATGTCGGATGAAAGTGACATGTAGGCACCTATAAAAGGAGGAACCCAAGTTGTATGTGGGTTAGCCTCTGGAGTGTCTGGTTATGTTAGTCTCAGTAGCATCTGGTCATTTAGTAATAGTATGATTTGTATTGTTGTTATTCTATTGAGTTGTAGATCCATAGAGAAGAGTTTAAGAACCTGCAACTAAGTGCCCAGGAGTGTAGAAGGGATTGAATCGATCTAGGCGATGTGCGGATCATTAGCAGAAGTCATAGTAGAGATTGAGTTGATCCAATATGTGTGTGGATCATTAGTAGAGTTATGTAGAGGAAGAGTAGAGAACTAGAAGACCGGAGAGCATGAGAGGAGAAATAATTATGTATAGATAAATGAAGAAATATCTAGAACAAAGTCTGCATCTTAGTGCATAGACCAAAGGTGCCATATATTTCTCATGCTAGATGAAGAGCGCCTTTGTTGTTTTTCCCAGATGGGTTTCCATGTTAGACTATGTGTCCAATGTGTGAACGATGAATATTCTTAATTCATATATATATTTTACTGTTAATGTATTTTTGTATATTTTCTTACAATAGATCTTATATGGTTTTGTTGCACGGTTATTGTGAATGTATCCATGTTGCATTAGGTTTTTTGTTATAATTCTTGTCGAAGGATAATTTGTAATACATATTAACTATATATAATAAGTAGAAAGATCCCACCCACCAGCCTCGGGATGTGGAAATCCCCCACCCAACTGCAGAAACTTGGTTCTGGAAGTTAGCCAATAAAAATATATCTTAGGTGAGACTACATCTACATCACAGGTGCTGTCGACTGGGCCTTGCTATTTTAGGATGATATATTGGGCTTTGTTGGAAACAAGGAAAGTGATTGTACCTGGTTCAAAGGTAGGAAAAATACTAACACTACTTCATTCACTTGCACCAATTGTGTGGATCCGGTGGCATAGAGTTGAGCCATTGGAGTTATACACTAGTTCCATGCTTAGGGTTTCATAATATTTATCTAGATGAGGAAGAATCATGGATGGATAAGGTACTTGAGTGAATTCCACCAACATCCATCATCTTGATTTCAATCCATTGGGATCCAGGAGCAGGAAAGTCCATCCACCTATTGATAGATGCACTTCACAATTTGAGATTCTAGGAGGTAAAATTTCCTTTTGTAAAGTTATTAATTACTCTAATATTAACATGTTTTGAGATCATCAACATGGGAACATATTGCTTCCATTTTATTCCATTCATCCACATATGGATTGGGTGGAATATTACATGTGACACATGGATTCTTCTTGCAGAAATATTTATGCTCATGGTCGATGGAAGGAATATAAGCAAGCAAGTTTCCAAGAGAAGTTGTTGAGACATCTATCATGCACAAGGTGGCCTCTTTGGAGGAAATCCACATATTTGGATGGAAGCATGCACCCTTTGAATAGTGGTAGAGATTTGATCCATTGGATGTGTTCACATTCATCTTTTGGTTTGAGTGTATTTCCATTCCCTTGTTGGATGAGGAGGCACATGTTTGTATTTCCTGCTTTCATTCTCGGAGATATTTTTGATGCATCATTTTCTTATGAGAACCATGGGAATCCTTGTTTGTTGTATGATTCCTACCCTTCTTTTGGTTGGATGTGGTATTTTCACACTTGTCACTTGAGATTCATTGATTTCATATTTCATTCTTGTGTGCATTGGGCACATAAGAACCTTCCCAAGATCTCGAAGATCCTTGTTTGGATTCGGCCTCACCTTGGGAACATGTATTTTATGATTGAGAATCTCTTTACATTTTGTACTATCTTGGAAGGTGACATACTTCTATGTCACTTGCATGATCCATTTATTATTCATGATGATATTGGTATCCTTCATAATACCTTTCATGTAGATGATTTCTCCATGGTGTTGATGATGCTTAGGAAGATGCACACTAGACACTGGGATCCTTGCATCCTTTGGGATGTCAATTTTACACCTTTAACACTACCACATGGATACTTGTAGTTGAGTAAGTGGGATCCAGACATACTTTTTCCTGAGGATTTTTGTTGGATGGAATTATCAATTATGGGGATCCAATGCAAGCAGGGACCATGGAATTGATTGTCTTTGGAGCAGCTATTTGCATGTTGTATTCATGGATCAAGTCAACATTTATTCACATGAGTTTATCTATGTGGTATCACGTTCTAGGTTTTCTACATAGGGAGTACTTCTTTGGGTGTACTTGTGATCTACTTGCAGGGTACATTGGAGGATGTATCTTTCATTTTATGTTTGTGTAGATGATTGGGGATCCTGATATCATTGGTACATGGTTATCACACTAAGTTAATGGTTTGATGGTGATGGATCTATATATGGGGAGAGTGCATGATCAGTTTGTAATCAGAGTATAGCAGCATAAGCATGATGGCCCTTGGTGCTTAATTGGTTGAAAATTTCATTGCTAGTCAATAAGTAGCATATACTAAGGAATCAAGGAAGTGGTGATATGATGCACATGAATTATTCCCCTAAATTTTTCTTCATCATTGTGCTTGAAGATAATGCTCTAGAACAATATGCACTGGAATATTCAAGCAACATGTTGGAGGGAGTGCTTATGTTAATCGTGTGTCTTTCCATTTGCACGAGGACAAGCAAATTTGGGGAGGGAGGACTTTAATCTCCCCAAAATTTGTGATAACAACATGGATAAACCCATAGTACTTTAGAACCCCATGATTCATAGTGAATAATAAATTGATTGGTAAGGGGTCATTTTGATAAAGTAATTACCCCATAGTTTTTAAATTTGTAAAACTTAGGATTAGAAATATTTCATTAATTATATATTTTGATTATATTTAATTTTTTCACATAGTATATGTGCTATGGGATAAGGTGACACCTAGCGCCATGTGGACCTATTTATTTTTTAACCTAAATGGAAACTAGGAGCAAATCAAGCAAGATCCAAAAATCCAGGAAAATGATACAAAGTAGCATACATCAGTTAGTCTGAAAAAAAAAGCACAAAGCATAATAGAGCAAGAAAAGTTGTCATCATGAAAAGAAGAAAAATTTAGGAAATAAATGAGGGCATAGTTTCCAAAAGAGATAAATTCATGTCATTCTAAAAAATGGGGAAACCTCGGGAAAGGAAAGGAGAGTGCAATTTCTAAAAGGAAGGAAAGCAAGTCAATGGAAAGAAGGAAAGTTCCAATTCAACTCATGAGGGTGCATTGGTTGAGGAAAGTGGAACACATGAAGTGTAAATTTGACCTAGAATCCATGTTTCCTATAAAATAATTATATCACACCCCTCTCACATATTTTGGCATTCTTATTTTGTGAATGGGTTAGCTCGGATGCTTCTCTAGGCTTTGGAGATGTGCCCAAGCCAACTATGGGAGATGTGACCCATAGGAATTGTTCAATTTTTTATTTATTTATGTCAATCATTTGCATACATTGAATTCCAAATTTCAGGTCTGATCCACCCCATTCCCTGAAGGATTCGATCCTTCCAGTTTGATGCTTAGAACTGTGTAGTTTTGTGGTGATCCAAAGGAGATTCTACTAGGAGGAATTAGTAGAAGGGTTGTGCCCCTCCTATGAGAGTTATCAGTTGATATAGTGATATAATGAGACAAATTATATTGTTCATAAACCTCTGGTTCTGATTCAGCACTTATGTTCCTTCTTACTTCTCACTTTGAAGGATTTTGTTCCCATATTGTAAAAATCATGAAATCTAGCTCTCGTGAAGCTTTGAGCCTGTGATATTTATTTTTATTCCATAATTTCAATGAAGGATCATAATTATTCTCTTAATTTTTTATTAAATCTCTGATACATTTATTATCTTCATTTGGTGATCCTCCGAGGCAGTTTGGGATCCTCCTTTTCCAAGACTAGCTCTTTAGGCAATTAAATTTTACTAGTTTTGATATAACTATTAACAAAAGTCACTAGTAAGTCCAATTTTAATTATGTCAGTTTTTTCAGGTCATAAAAATCATGATGAATCCATCCCAACCCTGATATTCATATTTCATGATCATTATCTAATGTTTGGAATGTCCATAACCTTGATTAGTTGTGCAGTCCCAAATGACATTGATGCCCATTTGACTTTCAAATCAACTAAAATACTCCCCAAACCTATCATTTCAAAATTTTATGAGATCGTATATCTAGTTTTCCTATACTAGGGTTCCCAGGATCCTACAAATAGAATTCAGCCTCGATGATGCTTGAAACCTCAAAGGTCCTAGTGCATTGTTCATAGGATTCTTGAGATCAAGCATTCATCTTATTATTTTACTCTAAATTATGAATTTGTGTACATATGATATATATTTGTATACCTGCAGTTTTCCTTACATAACCAATCATTGATCCTATGTGAAGTTAGGCAAACTCCTATGTGCATTTAAGTTGATTCAGACAATTCTAGCCTCATTTCTAGTACCTAGTTTTGCTTGTTTTATGAATTGGACATTTAGTTGATATTTTGCTTGCGTTAGTGTGCATAAAATCCCTTATGTACATTACACATCATATTCTCATTATTTTATGTTTTAAATATTTGTTGGATTTGATAAATACTATTATTGATACACAATCTTCTAAGAATAGAACATAAGTAGTCACTCTTTCCGCGATCATTATTTTAAGTGTTTGTTGTGTAATTGTTCAAGTGTTTTCCATTATTAAGTGTTTTCCATGTATCTCATTCCTTGAGTTATATTGATTTACTTTCTGATTCCATAATCCGTCCTTATGTTTGGTGTATTCATTTTAATAACAGTTTCTGAGTTTAAACCTTGACTTCCATTTTATGCATTTTAGATTGTATTAGATTATTTTTTTCTTACTACAATTCTAATTTCATTTAATTTAGTGAATGCCATTTTTTTCATTTTGAATTTCCCTCTTGATTTTAGTATGCCATTGCAAGTTTGATTGTTTTAGTCACTATGGGAATGAGTTGCAGAAGGTCAGGATCTCATTTTCTATGTCAGTACAGTTGCATGAAAATTCAAAAGTAATGAAAGATTGTAACTCATATTATGAAGCATTAAGAGACATTGAGATCCAATTATCAGCTTAATCATGTGGTGTTATTTTTATTTTCTATTTAATTTAATTTTACTTTCATTTATTGCATATAAGTTTTGAATTGTGGATTTGGGTGTGTTTTCCAACATTAGTTTTTAGATTAGGCTAGATTAGGTTATGATCCCACATTTCCCATGCTTGCACCTCTATGCTTACGAACTCTTAGTCGATAATTTAATGTCGAATATATAACACATAATTTAGACTGACAATGTGTATCAATGTAATGGATGAAGTATTTGATTTTGTTGAATGGAATGGCATTTGGGAGCTGGTAGATTCAAAAGAAGGAAAGGATTGTATAATTTTCAATTGGATTTATAAAACAATGTTGAATGTTGAAATTGAATTGGAGAAGCATAAGGAAAGGCATGTTTCTCAAGGGTTTAGTCAACATCCCTAGATATTCTAATATGAGAATTTTGCACCTGCTGCAAGGTTATACACAATTAACCTTGTGTTAGTTATTATAGCCTAGAACATATGGAAAGTGCATCAAATGTATCTTAAAAGTGTATTTTTGAATGAATTTATGGAAGAACAAATGTATGTGAAAAAACCACTTAGTTAGGAAGTGAAAGTTCATGAAGACAATGTGTACAAATTGAAGAGGGAATTGTCTAGTTTGAAGAAAGCACCAAGTGTTTAATATAGAAAAATTGATGCAAACTTGATAAATTATGAGTTCAACGGAAGTCCAAGTGAACCTACTATGTATACAAAGGTAAATGATGAAGGTATTACTTTGATCATTTGTTTATATATTGATGATTTTGTTTTTAACCGAATATTTCTCAATAGAATATTTTCATACTTTGATTAAGATAGAGTTTGAAATAATTGATTTAGGGATTATGAACTATTTCGTGGGTATTGAAGTTGACCAATATGAATATGGAATTTTTATTTATTAATCAAAGTATGCAAAAGATATTTTGAGAATATTTAAGATGGTGAATTTTAAACCAATAAAAACCCCAATTTATACTAGAACAAAGCTCAGTAAAAATGATCAAGAGTCAAGTATTAATCCAAAAATATATAAGAGACTACTTGGAAGTTTATACATGTAGTATGTTGTTACATTAATTTCCATATTTATGGAGTCTATGAAGAGAACCCATTGGAAACATGGAAAATAATTCTAAGATATGTTAATAGAACAAAAGTGTATGAAAAATGGGACCACGAAGAAATAACAATAAACAAGATGAAAATATTAAACAGATTAACACATTACAAGAGTGTTGACACAAACCCATCCAACAAAACCAGTCGACAAGGGTTCCCACTCTGTCAACGACCAAACAACTGCGATCTCCCTGAGCACCCGCCCAGATAATTTTTACCCTGTCCAGCAGCATCCGCAGAGCGGATGAGGTCTCACCTGAGATGTTTGAGGGTGAGCTGACAGAATCAAGTTTCCGAAGAATAGGGAAGAACAACGTGACATTAATTTATCAGCTTAGCGCAACTTTACCAGATCATTCAACTCATGCATTCATGTAACCATTCATTATCATTCTTCAACATATCGCATCATTCAATCATAATTGTAGTAAGCATACTGATGCACAAACAGATCCAACAAGATAACATCATTTAATACAAGGAAACATTGCATCATATATCCATGTCGCGGATTCACATAACATTCACCATTGAGTCACAGAAAATAGTAAAAAAGTAAAACAAGAAAGAACACAGTGATTTGAATAAACCTCCATCTTTTCATATTAATTCCACATAAAATCACAGTTCACAGATCAACAGATCTCAGTTCAAACACCCAAATATATTCTTCACTTTCAAAAAGATGATCAAAGATAGATAATCAACACTTTCCACCAAGATATCTAACACTTGTGATTTAACATCTACTTATAGGCTTGAAACTTTACATTCAAGGTCCACTTAGACAACTCCTAACTAATTCTTAACTGATTCTACAAAATAATGACCAATATCTGCAAAATATGGTCCAAAACTACAAAAGGTGACACAAAATATGTAAAATGTTATATTTTTCATCTTGTGCAGTGTCTTTGAGCTTGCACAACATCCATGATGTGCGCAACTAATGTATACAAAACCCTTGCCAACATGTCCCCAACACAATCTTGTGGCTCACCCTTGAGCCATGCTACTTGGACATGTTGTACTCAGCAATCTTGATCTTGAAATATTCATACTACTGAGTAATCTCCTTCACCTGTGCTTTAACTTTGTCCGCTATCTCCTGGCTCATTGTCAAGTCATGTGTGACTGGATGCTCAACCATTTTCTCAGCGATCTCCTTTTTTCCTTCTTGTGTTGCATGTAACACAACAAGTGCCTTACCATAAATGTGTGCTCCAATATCCTGAAACTCATCTAATTGTTCAGTGCCCTTTCGCTAACACTCCCGGGCCTTCCTAATGCATTGTTTCAACTCCTTCAGCTCTGTAGATCATGTGAACTGAACCATCAGTGGCATCACTCTCAGTAATGTCTTCAAGGTCGCCAACTACCCTTCTAATTCCTACAACTGTGTGGTCAGTTGCGCTAGCTATTCATCATCCACTACGCTTCCCCAAAACTATGTGGTCTCATCCGTCACATTCTTGGCCTCCTCCATCTCATTGAGTTATGTTTCTAGTTATTCAATTTCACTCTTTCATGCTGCTATTTGCTTTGGTGGCATGGTCGGGTGCCCCAAAGTCTCCAAAATTCTATTCTCACTCTCCAATTTTGAAATAACAACCCCGCGTCGCTATGATCTTGCCACCGCATCTAGCTCTGTGGTGATCTCCAAGGCATACTGACAAGCATCTGTAACTGCTGCTTCCAACTTGAATTTTCTATAAAAAATATGTGCCTTCTCAACAACAAGGCGATCTTTCTCCTTCTTTAGCCTTGTGATTTTTGCAACGCTCTTCACCCTTAGCTCCTCTTGCAATTTCTTCAGTGCTTCAGTTTCATGCATTTTCTCTTCCATCAACTTCTCCTTTGCTTGTTGTAGTTACCCGACCTCTTTCCACACTTTCTCCTACTTCTCTTATGACCGTAAGTACCAATATCTGTCTTCTTTCTGTCTATTTGCCAACTCCTAGTTGGCGACTCGTTGCATGTGTACCAATGTCTATGTGGACAACACATTGATATCTAGTGATATGTCTTTCAACTGCTGCAGTGAGGTATTAAAGTCCTCTCTTCTGGCGTCAATCATAGTCGAGAGAATTTTAACATTCCTAACCCAAGTATTAGTGCTAATTGATGTGAAATCCTGTACAGTCCCACCTTCTAGTGCTCTCTTCAAGAGAACATCATACATTGAATCAATTTTTGTTCTTACCTCTGTGAATCCCTCCTGCGCATATTTTTTCGTTTCCTTTGTTGTCGCATCTGTTGCATTTTCGACTGCCTTTATAATTTGATTCAATTGTGCCTCCATTTTTGTCACAGTGCTACTACTCACACCCTTCTCCATGTGCCTCTTTTTCCTTAATTCATTGAACATGTGCTCTGCTTCCACGTCAGTGGGTGTCTCTGTCGACGATTTGTCATCTGACTCCTGTTCATTCTGTTGGTCATCCTTACACATGGGATCAATAGGTTCATCCACTAGGGGTCCCATTGATACTTCATCTATACTAACTGGTTCCCTCCATTCTCCATGCCAATCGTTAACCATCTCCTCCAACTCTGCATCAGACAATTTATACGGCATTGACAACAATTGCTTGTTTGGGTCACGTCGCGCTTGAAAGTGAATAGCATGTGGTCCAATTGCGAATCATGCAATACTTTGATATTTTTTGTGGAATCCTCAATAATATTGGAACTTTTACCACTTCCTGCAGCGCTTCCCAATAGATCCAAAATTCGATCACACAATGTGTCAATCTTTTAGGTTCTTTCACCCACTATAGATTCTGATACCAAACTCCCTTACATACTTATATCGCTTTTACATCCATGACTTGGAAGCCATATGGCTCCATTCAAGAAACTAACGTGATCAAGATGAGTAGCCAACTATATGTTAATGGTCTTTCTCCCACCTACACTTCCACTACGTCCTCGGTCAACTGGTTCATGAGAAAGAGTGACCAGTTCATTTGTATGTCTTATGAACACAAATCAGCACATACAACCACCCCTGAATTACATTGGGTGGGGTGGTTATTCCTGACCACTTTATTGGAAAAAATCCTTACTCCGATGTGTACCACGTGGTCATTGATATTATCAATGTGGTACTCCCTCCTTTTGTGCTCTAAAGCATAACATTTATTCAATGTTCCCACCATCTTCTTGTCATTTTCCTTTCCACAAAAATACTATGAGGGGTCTGACCCATCCTTGGGAAGCCTCATTAGTTCTGAAATAAGCCCCACTGTGACTTCGACTGGCTTATCCAACCAAAAAAATCATCCATGTAGTCATGCCAAAAGCTGCTTCACACATGCATTAACTTTATTTGGCCGCCCAAAGTGTGGCATGTTGATCAAACCTAAAAATCCAGCTCTATCCAACCCATATGCCTAATCGTGTGGAATGTGCTCTATCGGGCCACCTCCTACCACTACCATTGGGATATAAGGTTCATTTGCAACATCCTCCAATACGATCAGGTCATGTGTTATCATGTAAAATGGCACTTCTCCGTCCGAGTACTGACATCCAATATGTTAGGAGACAAAAGGACAAACTGGATTGAAGTAGCCAAAACACTATAGATGGGAATGACTGTTGATACATCATATCCTGACCAGATGAATATATTTTTATTCAAACATTAGGGTTGCACACACAACTATTTGCATATAAACCCACGTGTCACATGCAAGTATGTGCATTGCCACTCCCATGTACATTGAACACATGTTTTTCCTTAAAGAAAGGAGTTTGTCATGCGTGATTTGCCTATATCAATACTCACGTGTACCTTAATTTGAATTTAAAAAATATAAATCACTATTAGTCGAGATCAGTTGTTCCCCTAATCATAACTATCTCAACTGTCCCAACCATCTTAACCTCCGAAATATCCTTATTTCCCCATGTATAAATAGAGGGCATGGGATGGGGCTAATCAATCATTCTTAGAAGAGAAAAGTTATGCTAGTGGTATTCCTTCATACATCTTAAAGCAACAGAACTAAGTGTCCTCGGTTTGCAGAGGAGTCCTTGTTTCAGAAGTTGGGTTGTAATCTCACCATTATCGATTTGTTAATAAAGAAAGTTTCTTCTTCCAATTTGGTGCACTCTTGTATATGATGGATTATGAATTATTTTAATTATTTCATTATGAATAGGTATTTCATTAACCATTAATATATATATATATATATATAAGATATTTGCACGAAGAACTTGTTCTTTGCAGGTGATTGGAACAATCTCTGGAAGCTGTGGAAGTAACTGGAAGAGGAGAAGAGAAATCTTGGATCAAACATCATAAACCAGGTTTGTCCCATTTTCTTCATAATCCTATTTGAATTTCTACATGGCTGATTGTCTGCAAGTCTAGCTTAGTAATTTGGTAACCCCAGAGACCCTAGGTTATCTATTTTCATGTAAAATGGCACTTCTCCGTCCGAGTACTAACATCCAATATGTCAGGACACAAAAGGAAAAACCGGATTGAAGTAGCCAAAACACTATAGATGGTCATGATTGTTGATACATCATCTCCTAACCAACTGAATATATTTTTATTCAAACAATAGGTTTGTCACACATGAGTATGCGCATTGGAACTCGCATGTACATTGAACATGTGGTTTTCCTTAAACCAAGGATCATGTCATGCACGAATTTCCTATGTCAATACTCATGTGTACATTAATTTGAAGTTAAAAAATATAAATCATGATTAGTCGAGATCATTTGAGCCCCTAATCATAACTATCTCAACTATCCCAACCATCCTAACCTTCGAAACCTCCCTATTTCCCCATGTATAAATAGAGGGCATGGGATGGGGCTAGTAAATCATTATTAGAAGCGAAAATTTTTTGCTGGTGGTATGCCTTCAGACATCTTGGAGCAGCAGAACTCAGTGTCCTCAGTTTACAGAGGGGTCTTGGTTTCAGAAGTTCGGTTGTAATCTCACCATTCTCTGTTTGTTAATAAATAAAGTTTCTTCTTCCAATTTGGTGCACTCTTGTATATGATGGATTATGGATTATTTTAAT
>LPNX011003892.1:0-28675 GCA_001517045.1 Pseudotsuga menziesii
TAGTGTGACAATGCATAATATTGAATAAGTTGTTGATTATAAAAGTTGAAAAAGTAATAAAAAGCTATACACTGATTCACCCCCCCCTCTCAGTGTCTACAATAATTTCCGCAAGAAAAGTCTTTCTATTATCCAGATTCAATAGCCAAAGACCCCTTACAAATGAGAAGCTCTCTCCTTTAAATAGGAATGAGAGAACCAAAATCCTAACCACTTTTCAAATGGGTGGCTAAGATTAAAAGATACAAATGTTCTAATCAACGGTTGAGATGAGCTCAACATACAATACATGGATCAATACAATAATATAATATAAAAGTGGACTAAATCACCCTAAGAGAGGGGATCCCACTCAACAAAAAATAAATGAAGCACATGGTGGGTCCAGAGAGTGTTAACTAACTCCCTTTGGGTGTCCCCATGGCACAATAAAAATAATATAATTTTTTAACTGTGAAATTGTGCCTCGAGGAAATCGTGAGCCTTTAAAAAACTCCAGAAAATAATAAAATACGCCCGAAAAAATAGATGTGGGCCCATCCAAGTGCTGCAACTCCTGGAGGAGTGGAAGACATCACACTCATCACTAGAACTCATCCCATGCCAATTCATTGCCTCAGTATCCCAAATCAAATTCTTCAGTAGCCATTTTAATTATTTTTTATCTGCGTCGGGAAACGCGATATGCCAAAAACTGCCTCCTAGGGTGCTTGTGTTATCCAACTGAGCCCACCAGGATCTCTCGGAGGGGGGTAATATGGTACAATCAAGTGGCTGGACCCCCTATGCCTCATATTGCGCCCTTGGAGATCCAAGAAAATCATCTCACTGCTCAGACAGACCATCCAGTATGGCAAAACTGCACCAGAAAGGTACACTGAGCAAAATCATCCCTGTAACTGCCCATAACTCAAAGCAAGCTGTCTCATTGGACTCGAGAAGTCCAAATCCATCTAAGGTGCATACTCATACACCCTATATGTCTTTGCATGATCATCTATAATATCCAATATACCCAGATAGACAAAATATTAATTTGTAAATGACCACATAATCAATAATATAACTCAGGATACATCCATCCGCTGCAAGTGTTCAAAGGCTAAGACATGCTCTACAAATCATTCAAGTAATAATTATAACAATTAGCAATCACTTCATTGGCGGTCTATCAACCAAATAGATAGGGTTTCATTTATTAATTATAACTTAGACTAGACTTTCAAAACCATACTCACTTCATAGTTGTAGTCAATTTGCTAGTGAAGGGTGAAGGCTAAAATTCATAAGGCTAGGGAAAAGGGTGACCACCAACTTGACATTGTGACACCTAGGATATGGAAAGGGAATACTCACTCTAGCATATGACGGACAAGCAACAACATAGGGGATTGCAGTGTCTCACAAATGGGTAAGCTACTTTCAGAAATGTTTATTCACCTTGACAAATGCTCACAATCCAAATCAATACAAGTGAGGCCAGCAATCATTAGATATAACTTTAGGAACCATTGCTTTTTTGGGCCTTTGATTTTCCATTGCCTTGGTCCATGTATTTATTACACGGCCTTTTATTATTGAGGCTTCATGCCTTCATGTATGTTTAAAAACACTACTTTTCATGAATGTTTAAAGATATTCATTTCAATATATTCCAAAGCCAATTTCATTAGGCTAGCCTTGCATTCACGTATGTTACAAAACACTACTTTTCATGAATTGGATTTTTCATAAGATATTCATTTCATTTCCAAATACATTGTATTGATGGCAGCGCTACTTGTTTCAGGTAACCCAACACATCTTAGGCAACTCAGAGCCGAGACACAAATAAACAGAGAAGCTTGTCCAACAAAGGCTCTAGTGGGGAAACGTCCTCCATGCCACAAGTCGAGTAGTAGGTCAGGTTGGAAACATAACGGGAAGGTAATGGATGGGTGAAGACAGTGAATAATGAAACCAACACTAGCAAGCCAAAGTATGGTGGGAATGACTACCTCTATTCTCCCTAAGGAGGGTAAAACCAATGAGTATGAATCAAGAACTTCCAGGTCTGAGTAGGGACATCAATACATAATATCATTACATCCAAGTCCACATATTTATATGACTGCCAGATCATGACCCTAAATGCTAATACATGTCACAAAAATGAGTATAAGAGCAATGATAACCATAACACAAGATAATATAAACTGAGTCATAAAGATGTAATAATCCATCTGAACCAACATCTATCCAATGAGAAAGTACTGATACAACTCTGGGTACTACTAACTGCTCTGCAACTGGCTAAATGGCTACATTAGTCCTCAAATCTGAGTGTCCTGAGACTTAGTCATGGCAATGGGAGAGTACTATAGTCCATCAATCTAATCATGATCCATCATAAATGCTCGTCTCAGCATCTCATATGTAGGGGAATTGGCTGAAAAGTGTACTGGCACCTGAAAAATAGAATATGGTAGCCTGGCTACTATATATGTGATAACATTTGGCTCCAGCTGGGACAAGTGCTCTGCTAAATAGAGCACTTGAGAACCTCAGAATCTCTAGTCCTCGTACTCTGCTACTTGCATCCTCGATCCATCCTTCCAGCTCTGCAATTGCTGCCAAAATGTCACCAACCACCTGCAAAATGTTCAGAGCTATACCAAACTCACAGACCGGTCGTCAGAATACTTTGTGGATAAAATAAAGTACTCAAACTGAAATGCATGAAACTGAAAAGCATAAAATAAATCTAATCTATAACCATAACTTTGAAGCAAGGTTTTGATCTCACTGTGCAGGAAAATAATAGAATTCAAGACTACACTGGGAGCTTCAAAAAACAAGCTTCAGGCAAAGACACAAAGGTGCAAGACTAAAAACTATACTACTGCCCAGAAAGGGCTTATTCATGTCCTACCTACTCTAACCAATTTTAGACAAGCGTTAAGTAAAATCATAAATCCAATGCAACGACTTGTTGAACGAATCTATTGAGCTTTCTTTACAGTTAATCATTAGAGGAATTTTGGGGTCTAAAATGGGCCTCCTAAGGAAAATAATAAAATAATAGTTAAAATAATAAAATAATAGTTAAAATAATAAAATAATATTGATTAATTTTGGAGGAAGAAAGAAAAAAACTACTTTTTGTGTTCGTATTTTCGACATATCATCATCACGTTTTTTCAGGTATTTCTTGTTTTTAGGGTAGCGGGGTCCGTCAAAAGTATGCAGTGTGGGTACTCGTTGGATGCGGAATCAAATTTCGCATCCAACGAGCTCTCTCGATCGAAATTTGAGTAAAAACACAAGGAGATATGTCGAAAATACGAACAAAAAAAGTAGTTTTTTTTAATGACAAATATGTCAATTCAACCATTATGGTTGACTTATTTTATTGAAATTCTATTGGTTCTTGAATTCCAACTCACAAAAACTTATTTTGGCACGTTTTCTTATAAGGCCCATTTTAGACCCCAAATTTCCTCTAATGGATACATCAAGTCAAAGATGGCTCGTAAGCAATGTAAATGAAAATTGAAGCCATTATAACTTGTCGCTTGAAAATCAAAGAAAGATATGGATCAAGAGAAATGAAATCATGCCAGGGATGAGATTGATTGTTGCAAACTTCTTCCATCCATAGATCGATAGGATCATAAAATTTATGCAAGTTTAAATTTGATGAAAGAAAAGAATACGATACATGATTCATCCCTCCTAGGCCATCATTTTTTTCCTCATCTTTCTGATTAGCACACTCAATCACACTCACATAATGATCAATGGTGAAACAAAATAGGGACAAATTAGAGATCAATAAACCATAAATTGAGATTAACCCCATTTGTTGTTTAAAAACTTAGAAAATATGGAATTGGTCTTTATAGAGCTTTTCAATCACCCAATCAAAGAAATTAGCAACATTGAAAGCATTATGCACTAAGGATGAAAGGAGATGAAATGTTTTATCATTGACCACTTGGCACTTTCGAGACTCTGCACCGAAAATTTTGTGTGACACCATACAAAAAGACTTCAAAAGCTGGGATGGGAGGGTGGATTGAAAAATTATTTGCATCACCTAAAAGTGCTAACACCAATCTTGTATGCGATATGGGACATTTGTTAAAGAAATCGGAAAGATTAGCATTAACCTCCCAAGAACTAGACTGACTATGATTAATCTCCTCAACCAAATCACCTTGACCAAAAAATCTGATGGGGAATAGCAACAACATTACAAGAATCATCCCTTGGAGGCTCTTGATGACTATTTGGACATAGATTCCAACTCGAAAGATGTAACAAAGAACGCTCTAGGTTAAGTTTGCTCACTAGTATATCATCATCATGTGGTTGTTGTCCTTTAGATTGTTCATTACATTCAACTGAGGATAAATTATTATTATCATTCATTTGATAAGGAAGAATATCAAAATGTTCACTTCTAACTTCCTTATCATCCTCACAAACTTGGTATTCAACCATAATATGACCACATGATTGCTCCAAAATGGAAATTTGATTAATTTCAACCTTTTCTTTTTCTATAGAGACATAATCAAAGTCTGAATCCAGATTCAGATAGCTTGAATTATCGTCACTTAGGCAATGGCTATGGAGTTGCTCTTCTAAAGGCTCTATAATGGACTCACAAATGGAAGGCTCAACTATAGATGTTTCTTGATGGTGATTGTTAGGTTCCCTTCCACAGATTAAATCCAAGATTTGCTCTGTGACTGCTTCTGGTAATAATACCAGAGTATCTTGTATGATTTGATTGATATCACTCTTAGTTTCGGCATGGGATTTTGAAACATTATCCTCAAATTACTCTGTAACATTCCTATGGATTGCAGGCACGCTCATAATTTGTAACATTTCAGGAGAGGAATGATCCAATTGAGAAAGCAAATTGTCAATATACTGATTATCAACTGCACAATCATCGAACGAATTATTAGTGTTCCTACCCCACTTATCTATCAACAGATCTGTGAACATGTCATACCCAGTGATGGATTCTGGTGCCAAATGATCAAACCATAGTTGAACATCCCCTCGCAAGGATTCTCCTAAGGCTAGCATGTAGACATCTTCATTGTCCGCACCCCTAATTTCCATGTAATCCTAAAGAATATCCAAATGAATTTCAATAGATATATCCTTATTTCCATTGAACTGGGGCAACCTCCTAGTGTAATCGTTTGGCATAGGATGAGGTGCCCCCGGTATTTTAGAAAAGTCAAAAGGAGACTGTTTGTCATGTTTTTTAACAACTTTGGTTACTTGGCTATAAGGATTTGACTAGGACTAACTTCTAGGATCATGTCGGCTTACAAGTTTATTAGGGGTAGTCACAACAAAACTTGTATTACATTGATGAAGAGGATTACAAGGATCATTCACTTGATGCTTACTTACTAGTCCACTCGGGATGGTTGGGAAATCTTTATTACATGGGTGAGGAAATTGGTGGGTATCATAAAGATTGTGATAACTAGATTCATACCCGTAATCATGCTCGAGATCATCCTCATACCCATAGTCTTACCTCCATCTATCCCCTTCATTTATTCGTCTTTTAGCTTCATTTATACTTTCATTTAATTCCTTCATGCGTCTGATAAATATATCTGAATTCATTATGATTTATGGGATGGGTTCGCTTCTCAGTGGAGTCGCGTTGTGGAGTCACCAGGTGAACGATTTGCCGTGTTCACCAACAGATAATGTCGTAGGAGAGGTGAGGTATGTCGAACCAAGGTAGGCCTCTACCTCCTCGGCAACGACGCCAAAATGTTATCACCAAACTTGTAGTTGTCTATGTGAGATGGATCCAGAATGGATGTTAGAGGAATAAGCAACTAAGGAGGTGGAACCAAGATTGCCTCGACTCCCAAATGGATGGTTGTCACGCTAATCGAGGCAATCTTCACTTTATGTTGTCTTAGCCCAAGACAACAATGGGGGAGACCCAGATCTACTCTCGATAGGAGAGATCAGACCTAGACACCAGATCAAATCAAATGGACTTGAGGTACGTAAGGTGTAAGGTGATGGAAACCCTAGATCTATGGACGATGTCACTAGGTGAACCAAGGCTTTGGATCAGGGTTTAGGAGATTTGAGAATTGATCCAAGTTGGGACACAAATGAGCTCTGAGGTAAATACTAGATTTGAGGTTAAGGTACTAGCAAGAGGTGAAGATATCCACTGCCTTGGGAAACGTGACCAATGCAGAACAGGTGAGAACGGGATTGGGGCTATCTAGTACCAAGGGATAGACTCGAAGCAAGGTATGATAGTGTCAAGGCACCCGAGTCAACATGAGAGGGTCAAAACACAAGGGAAAAGGCAAAAGAAGGGGTAGCGCTAGGGTTAGAGATTAGTGCCTTTTAGATCTAGGGCAATGGAGTCACTTTCTGTCCAGCGTTGAAGAAGACCCACCTGGGTTTAGACCCAATCTACAAACCCAAAAAGTGTTTTTGCCGAAAAAGATCAAATTTCGAGAAAAGAGGGCAAGATGGAAGGTAGCCCTAGGGTTTGAAGATCAGTTTTTTTTTAGATATAGGGCAACAGAGTCACTTCTAGCTTAGCGTTGAGGAAGAACCACTTAGGGCATGACCTGATCTACAAAACCCAGAAATGGTTTGCCGAGAACTCAAGCAGATTGAGCCATAATATTTTTTGGTTTTTTTTAATGTTTAGGGTTTTAAGATGAAAATGGAAATACAGGGGCCAATGGATTGAGATCTGGAAGAGAAGTACTAACCTGTAGATCTTACCTGGAAAACCTTGTAGATGCCTTGAAGATGATGATCCCTGCTATCCCGATCAATTTGAGAAAATTTGAATGAGATCTATGCTCAACGTTTTGCCCCAAGAAGCTAATACGCCCTCTCTTCTGCACAACAAACGTCAACCATATCAGATTTGTTGCATCATGAGAAAAAAGAAAATGCTACAAAAAAATAGCAAGATGAAATCATAGATCGCATTGATGCTAATGAAAACCCCCTGATACAAAACGCATCCAAGCCAAGCGAGTTGAGGAAGCCCTGCAAAAACGGCCAAGTTGAAGTTGCCCTCTTGTAGACAAGACAATGTTTCCTGAAAAATGTAGATCTCACAACAAATACCCAAATGCTAGAAAGCAAAAGATTTTCCAATCACCATCTAAGAACAGCAGATGCAAAGGAGATCCAAGAATTTCCACAAAAAAATCTTTCTATTATCCAGATCCAGGAGCCAAAGACCCCTTACAAATGAGAAGCTCTCTCCTTTAAATAGGAATGAGAGAACCAAAATCCTAACCACTTTTCAAATGGGTGGCTAAGATTAGAAGATACAAATGTTCTAATCAACGATTGAGATGAGCTCAACATACAATACATGGATCAATACAATAATATAGTATAAAAGTGGACTAAATCACCCTAGGAGAGGTGATCCCACCCAACAAAAAATAAATGAAGCACATGGTGGGTCCAGGGAGTGTTAACTAACTCCCTTTGGGTGTTCCCATGGCACAATAAAAATAATATAATTTTTTAATTGTGAAATTGTGCCTCGAGGAAATCGTGAGCCTCCAAAAAACTCCAGAAAATAATAAAATATGCCCCAAAAAATAGATGCGGGCCCATCCAGTTGCTGCAACTGCTGGAGAAGGAGTGGTATACATCACACTCATCATCATAACTCATCCCATGTCAATTCCTTGCCTCAGTATCCCAAATCGAATTCTTCAGTAGCCATTTTAATTATTTTTTATTTGCCTCGGGAAACGTGATATGCCAAAAACTTCCTCCTAGGTTTCCTGCGTTATCCAACTGAGCCCAGCAGGCTCTCTGTGAGGGGGGTAATATGGTACAATCAAGTGGCTGGACCTCCCATGCCTCATATAGCGCCCTAGGAGATCCAAGAAAATCATCTCCCTGCTCAGACAAGCCATCCAGTATGGCAAAACTGCACCAGAAAGGTACACTAAGCAAAATCATCCTTGTAACTGCCTAGAACTGAAAGCAAGCTGTCTCATTGGACTCGAGAAGTCCAAATCCATCTAAGGTGCATATCATACACCCTATATGTCTCTGCATGATCATCTATAATATCTAATATACCCAGATAGACAAAATAATAATCTGTAAATGACCTCATAATCAATAATATAACTCAGGATACATCCATTCGCTGCAAGTGTTCAAAGGCTAAGACATGCTCTACAAATCATTCAAGTAATAATTATAACAATTAGCAATCACTTCACTGGCGGTCTATCAACCAAATACATAGGGTTTCATTTATTAATTATAACTCAGACCAGACTTTCAAAACATACTCACTTCATAGTTGTAGTCAATTTGCTAGTGAAGGGTGAAGGCTAAAATTCATAAGGCTAGGGCAAAGGGTGACCACCAACTTGACACTGTGACACTTCGGATATGGAAAGGGAATACTCACTCTAGCATATGACGAACAAGCAACAACACATGGGATGGCAGTGTCTCACAAATGGGTAAGCTACTTTCAGAAATGTTTATTCACCTTGACAAATGCTCGCAATCCAAATCAATTCAAGTGAGGCCAGCAATCATTAGATATAACTTTAGGAACAATTGTTTTTTTGGGCCTTTGATTTTCTATAGCCTTGGTCCATTTATTTATTATAGGACCTTTTACTATTGAGGCTTCATGCATTCATGTATGTTTAAAAACACTACTTTTCATGAATGTTTTAAAATATTTATTTCAATATATTTCAAAGCGAATTTCATTAGGCTAGCCTTGCATTCATGTATGTTCAAAAACACTACTTTTCATGAATGGGCTTTTTCATAAGATATTCATTTCATTTCCGAATACATTGTATTGATGGCAGCACTACTTGTTTCAGGTAAGCCAACACATCCTAGGCAACTCAGAGTTGAGACACAAATAAACAGGGAAGCTTGTCCAACAAAGGCTCTAGTGGGGAAAGGTCCTCCATGCCACAAGTCGAGTAGTAGGTCGGGTTGGAAACATAACGGGAAGGTAATGGATGGGTGAAGACAGTAAATAATGAAACCAACACTAGCAAGCCAAAGTATGGTGGGAATGACTACCTCTATTCTCCCTAAGGAGGGTAAAATCAATGAGTATGAATCAAGAACTTCCAGGTCTGAGTAGGGATATCAATATATAATATCATTACATCCAAGTCCACATATTTATATGACCGCCAGATCATGACCCTAAGTGCTAATACATGTCACAAAAATAAGTATAAGAGCAATGATAACCATAACACAAGATATTATAAACTGAGTCTTAAACATGTAATAATCCATCTGAACCAACATCTATCCAATGAGAAAGTACTGATACAACTCTGGGCATTACTAACTGCTCTGTAGTTGGCTAAATGGCTATATCAGTCCTCAAATCTGAGTGTCCTGAGACTCAGTCATGGCAATGGGAGAGTACTATAGTCCATCAATCTAATCATGATCCATCATAAATGCTCATCTCAGCATCTCATATGTAGGGGAATCTGAAAAATAGAATATGGTAGCCCGACTACTGTATACGTGATAACAACACTGATACTGATTCTTAAGTTGGAGAATGACTAAGTCTGAATCACCCTTTATGTTCAATATATTTATGCCCATGTCTTTAGCCGTCTCTAACCCTAAAAACAATGCCTCATACATAACAACATTGGTTGATGCTTCAAACTCCAATCTAAGGGCAAAGTTGTAGATTTTATTAGAGGGAGAAATAATCACGATGCCTGCACCCTTTCAAGCTTTGGAATAAGCCCCATGAAAGTACATTTGCCAAACCTCATTTGCCTTTTCATTTTTAATTTTTTCTTTAAAAGGGTCGATGAAGTTGGACAAGATGACATAGTTTCCAAAGTTGTCAGTGCAGTGCACAAATTCATTACCAGGCTTCTTAGGATTTTCTACATGCCGCTTTCTTTCCTTTTCCCTATTAAGTATAACCCTAGTTTTCTCTAATGCAGGTATAGTTGCGTATGTCTAATCCATTTGGATGTGTCCACCTAGAGTTGCAGCCCACTTTCTGGACAAAAGTATTCCCCAATTATCTGGGACATCGATTACTACAACATCCATTGTCATATCGATGTCAGGATACTTGGCCAATTTTACTTGTAGGTTTAAGATTATTCCTACCACATCAACTTTTCTTGCATCCATTGCATAAACATTGTGGCAGGGTCGTGTGATCCTTAGATTCAATCGTTCCATTACCTTTCTTGTAATTACGTTTGATGAAGCACCTGAATTTAGCATGCAGTTATCATTGCATAAACATTGTGGCAGGGGCGTGTGATCCTTAGATTCAATCGTTCCATTACCTTTCTTGTAATTACGTTTGATGAAGCACCTGAATTTAGCATGCAGTTATGGAGAAGAAGATTATCAACTATAAGAGAAACATAAAAAGGCGGGTGATTTTCTCTTCTTGGATCAACACTTTGAAGGACTATAGGCATATCCTCAAGGACAACAGGCAAATCTTCCAGGATGGCATTATTACTTGGAAGAGCAGTTTCTTTGACATTATCATGAGCTTTGTTTTGACTACTTTCTAAAGCTTTCAACAATTTGTCTTTTTGACCAGGAATCTGAAGGATGTCGGTTGCATAAGTTGAGACTTTAGCACTATTTAACCACATTCCCATGTCAAGTTTTGATTCTACAGCAACACGAGGGTTTATAATAGGAAGAGTTGTTACCTTAGGTTTATACTGCTTAGCTTGTGTGGACTTCTCCTTTCTTTGGTAAGAAGCACCCTTGAATCTAGCATCCCTCATCTCTTTAACCTTTTCTTGAGAAGGATTTTCACCATATTTTGGGTGATGAAATCCTTCTCCTGACTATAATCTATGGCCTGCTTCGAATGCTAGTTTGACAAAGGGTAGGTTTGGCCTACCATGTTCACGAACTCAGGCTCGCTTGAAGGTGCATCCTGATTACTAGTCTCAGGGAATCCCTGTTCCATGACTTGATTGGAAACATAACAAGTACTGTCCTAGTGGAACTGATCACAAGGCCTACAAAATGGAATTGCATCCTCTACCATGTTGCCTGAATCTAACTGGTTTGGAAGCCTAGGCTCTTGAGCTGGTGCTTTCTTTTGATCCATTTGATTAGGCTTATGTTGAAAGTTCCTTGGTGCATGAGAAACATGATTTCTCTCCATCATTACCAACCTATTCTGAATATGATTCAGTTGTGCAGCATGATTGGCCATTTGTTGGTTTTGATTAGTTACCAAGGTTTTCCAAACCTTACTTAGTAACCAATTTAACAGTTGAAATTTGATTTTAAAGGTGAATAAGAGAGGTAGAACCACTTAGATCTTGAATCTTTGAAGCCACCTTGGATCTCACTTAGCAAATAGTTGTTGAATTTTTATACTTGGCTGCAAGAAAAGGAGATGCAAACTAGCTCAACCTTTTACTCAGTAGAGTGGAGTGATCTCCAAATAAAGAACTCATACACTTGCAAAAATGGGCATTAGATCATGTACCATCTACTAATTGAAATAAAAAAAGCAGGAGATACAACTGAATAAGACAATGCTCTTTTAGATCTCTAAGAGTAAAAAAGTAAATAGATAACTTGAGACTACAAATATCTATTCTTATGTGCTTATGTAAGCCTTCTAAAGCATTGATCAATAACCACAGATTAGCAAAGCAAGAGAAAAAGTTGAAATTGTATCACCTCATTTACCAAAGCATATGCATCCAAGAACCACACCACATGAGCCTCCAAAGCCTTTCTTTATTCAAATAATTGCATGAAAGCAACAAGCATTACAATATTTTTCACCAGAGGTTCTCTGCAAAAATCATCCACCCTCAAATGGGAGATGATACCTCTTATTTATAACAAAACCTAGCCCTTGAGGGCACCAATCAACTGAAGATCAACTCGAAGTGTAACTGAGTTGAACTGAACTTGAACTGGGCTTGGACTGAGTCAATCTGGAGTTGAAGTGAAGAGGAACTAACCTCACTCACCCAACAAACGCCAACACACCCAAAACCCTCACCAACCTCTCCACACGTGCAAGTCCTCTCCTCACGCTAATGTACGGCATTGATGTGATGATCAACTTAAAGATTTGATGAAAGGTTCGTAACCAAACATTGGGGAAAACCAAAGTTTTTAAATGACAAGGATATAATGTGGGGTCCTCACCCCACAAGTTATCGTGAGGATGGAGGACTAGCGTGGGTCTTTTATCTTAAGTTGACGTTACCCTCCATCCTTCAAAACCATTCGTAGCCTCCATAACACATAATGTGTTATCAAATAAAAAAATACCATGGTTTAATATTACATTTCTTAAGTGGAGAGGGGTCCACCCTAATCCCACTCACCATCACATGCTTTAGCGTGAATGCTCTCATCCTCACGTCATCCTCTCCTTTGAAATAACTCGTGACCACTCTTTAAACCAAAGTTTAATTTCCATTACACTTTGGAGTGGGTCTCATGGCATGAGGGACCCACCTCCATGTCATCTCCACCTTTAAAATATTAATTTTTTACTTTTTTGAATTTTTGACTTTAGTGCATTTTCTCAAAATTTAGCATTTAAATGCCATTTTGATGCTTTGTTAGCCAAATAACGCCTTCCGGGGTGTTTTATCTGCTCGAAATATAGTGAAAGCAACCACTGGGGTAAAGATGTTGCTCTAAGATTGAAAATGAGCCCAACCACGCCAAAAACAGACTCCAGATCACTTTTTTTACATTTTGAATTTTTGCATTTAAACCATTAAAAAATGGCTTAAAAAACAATTTTTTTTTCTCGAAATTAGACGAAACTCTAGGGGGACCTAGTACATGTCCATACGACTCAAAAACAATGCCTAACATGCTTATATACATTGACACATGAACTTTAATAACCTCCTAAGGCCTAACCACCAAGACGAAAATTCCAGCTTTGGAGGAGCGGTGAAAAACTCGAAAATTATACATCGCTTATTCAGTGTTGCATAATTGATATGGGAAAAAACACCTTGGAATAATTGGATTGATAGCCCAGCCTTAGGAAGCCAATTCCTTTACAAAAAGTTTGTTGTGTTAGAGCATTTATTACAACGCCCCCAAGGGGTATGAACATGCATTTTATTAAAAACAAACGGACCACAACTGGTCATTATGTAACCATGAAACTTCTGAGCATTGACAATGAACAATTGACTTGTTCAATACTCTGGCGGCTCACTATAAATCCCCTAAGTGCAACTTAGTTGATAACACTCACCATGTGGCCATCATGAAGGATGTCCCCCAAGTTGTCAAGAGAATTCTAACACCCTAGGGAACAATGCCAAGCTATCACCTAATTGAGGTTAAGAAACCACTAACACATCATACAACTTAACGAGAACTATATACTCAAAACAAGAACTCTAGCCATAAAACTGATGTTTTTGCATCAAAAACACCAAAAGCAACCCTCGAATCAAAAAATGGTACTATCGGTAGCACCCATTTTTTGTTCGGGACTAAAATTACAACTTTTAGCCCTATAAATTGATCCCCGAATTGAAAGTGGTGCTATTGGTAGCACCCATTTTTTACGGGTTTAAAATTACTTTGACAACCCAACCTTAACAACCGGTGTCCTTGCAATCAAAACCCTAAAATGGTGCTGTTACCCCTCCAAATGCATTCTGCACTTTGAGTGCTTAAAACACTATTTATAGAAGCAAAGCGGTAATGAGTAGCAGCAGAAAGTATCAAGGTACGATTTATGTTTTCACCATTTGGCAGCATCAGCACTCAGTTCTGGGCACATTTTGGTTCTCCCTGGTTGGAGATCAGAATATTTCTTGTGAGTCAGTTTATTGGGAAGAACAGTTTCCAAATGCTGTATAAACTGGAAACATACCTTTGGTGGGACATCAACAGTTTGTTTCATGGAGGTCCAATTTCAAAGAAAAAAATCAGATTGGCTTGCCAGAGCGGGATGAAATGCTTAATAATTAGTGGGTTGATGGTCAAAACCTAAAAAGTGCTTTGTCTGAAACAGTGGACAGTGTTTTCTATCCAAACCAATCAGTCCTGGAAGCTCCAGAAGTTTGTGAACCTATTAATACAGTGAAGTTGCTTCCAGAAGGAAATTTCTTGCAAAAAAGCTAGTCAAAGTAGCAGGTGTCAAAGATTTTGACTTTAAGGAGATGGCATTAGCTACAAATAATTTCAGTGTCTCCATGCAAATTGGACAAGGTGGCTATGGTAGGGTTTACAAGGATCTTTTGAATGATGGTACAGTAGTAGCTATAAAGCGTGCTCGAGAGGGATCGTTGCAAGGCGAAAATGAATTCTCAATTGAAATAGAGTTGTTATCTCGATTACATCATCGGAACCTTGTTTCACTTGTGGGCTACTGTGATGATCAAGGGGAGTAGATGCTCGTTTATGAATACATCGGGAACGGATCACTTCTGGATCATCTCTCTGGAAACTTACGATTCAAGCCTCTATACTTTGCCCTGCGTGTTCGCATTGCTTTGGGATCAGCGAGAGGCATTTTGTATCTCCATAATGAGGCTAATCCTCTCGTCTTCCACCGTGACATGAAGGCAAGCAACATCCTACTAGATGATAAATTCAATGCAAGGGTTGCAAATTTCGGACTGTCAAAGCTTGCTTCATTACCAAATATCGAAGGTTCAGCTCCAGATCATGTATCAACTGTAGTAAACGGCACACCTTTTTTGGCGTGGTTCTTCTGGAGCTTTTGACAGGCATGGAACCCATTTCAAATGGAAAGAACATTGTCAGAGAGGTGAATATGGCATACCAATCTGGAACGATGTTACCTATGATCGATAAGCGGATGAGTTCATATACTTCAGAATGCTTGGAGCCATTTGCCAATTTGGCACTGCGTTGTTGCAAAGATGAAACAGATGCATGCCCCACCATCGCTGAGGTTGTGCAAGTGCTTGAGAACACCTTCCAGTTAATGCCAGCAAGAGCAGATCATAGCATCACCTATCTATCTACGGGCCACTCGCCTTCCTTGCAGACAATGGCTTGGAGTGAGATTGTGGATATAAGCATTCCGGTTACAACACCTTACCTATCGGGGGAAATATATTCAGAAAGAAAATTACTTGGTGTTTTTGAAGCCCCCAAACCGATGGTGTTTTTGATGAGATCGATGTTATGAGGTAGCCGCATACACCCACAATTCCATTGGCAGCCAAAGTAATTTTTTCAGAGCCCGAGTTCACTGGAATTTGGCAATCGTTCATCCGATATTTTGTGGAGCAGTTCAGTGGCCGCGTCTTGCTCACCCGCGTCATACTAGCAACTGTAAGTCTGAATTGGACACCCCTCAACACGTATTGACATCCGGATGGAATTTCACTACAGTTCAAATTTGGTCGCAACATCATTTGTCCACACTTGCGATTTGGCGGCCGGCTACAACAAAGCAATGTCCATCCACCCACAGTTCACTCTGGCAGCTGATTGAACCCGTGTCACATCATTTTTGACAGTCATCTCCGAGGAGCAGTGGATCCCGCATTATCTGGCAACTAGCTGTGATCATACGCAAATCGTGGATCAACGTAAATTGATGGCAGAAATTTAAAACTTCGTTGTGGACACGATCTCATTTTTCACCAAGAGCGCCGAGCAACGACAGTTACGGTCACTCCATGTTACTCATATGGATCAAAGGCAATCGATTACATCCTCTTTGATGTGTCAGTAGGATCCTTTCCTAACGTGGAGATGGGTTTATGATATTTCCATTCTGTTTTTAGCAAAAATGACTGACAGGTTATTGTGGTAGAGTCCAAGCTTTTGGTGAGAACACGGGTTCACTCTTTGAGTAGCTAACCAGCCCACGTGTCACATAAATGACAGCCGATTGCAGTGGTGGAAAAGTCGACTCTGCTTTGTTGATTGCTGGTTACGGGAGTGGGTTTATTGCGAAGTGTTTCATGCGCCAAGTTCTGTTAGACAGCTGCTGAGGAGTTTTGTCATCACGCGTTTTTTGTTGTTGTTGTTGTTTTTCTCTCTCTCCTTGTAGCCAATCATGGAAATTAAAGACAGTTCGATTTATCTTGTTAAAGAGCCCAGTGGACTTTGGAGCGGTTGGTGGTGACCAAGCAAATTTAGTTGGATTTTCACTCTTGCAGATCGTTGAGATTGCCTAGATCTCAAGTATTTTATCAGGATGACAAACCATAAGGTCTGTTCATGAAGAGCCAGTTCTTTAAAGGCTCGGTGGATCCACTTTATTGTGGGATAGTTTATAGGTTGGAACTTTTAGTTTGAGTATAAGTACCTTTTAATAAAAGTGAACCTTAGTTGTAGGAGTTGGGGAGAAAAGTGGAGCTTCATCCACTTTTTCGGTTATTTTTATTTTTAGTATTTTATTTCTTTTGAATTTTATAGTTGTATAAGAGCCTTTTTGGCCTATAAAAGAAGGGGGTCTTCTTCTTTGTAATGATGGAAAGTTTTTGGGCTGGGAGGATTTTTCCCCAGAGTCAATCCGAATCATTTTCTTTTTTGCTACCTGAGTTTCTCTAAGGCAACCTCTTTAGATCACCCTACCCTCAGCTGCACCTGCCTTAGTGATCCTAACTTAGGGAAACCCCCTTAGAGCTGGAGAAGAGCCAGCTTGAAGCGAGGAGAGAGAAGGTGTGGTGACATTGGCCTCTCTCTCGAGAGGTTGTCGTCGGGCCGGCGCGCCCTCGGTTTGGGCTTTTGGCACCTGCGTGCCAGTTTCAGGCGACAATAGGTGCCTTCAAAATCATTCCTTATTTTTTTGGGTTAAATATACACCTTGTTTGAAATCATGGCCGTTAAGTGATTTGACCATGACACCCGCATTTCTCTTTCCAAGGTTAAAATTACTACTTGTTTGAAACCATGGCTTTAACAAACAACATCGTTACAATGAAAATGTCAAAATCAACTCCTGAATTGAAAAAATGTACTACTAATAACACCCCTTTTTTCTTTGAATTATATTACAATTCCAAGCATTTCAAACCACAACTTTTTTTTTAATTCACAATAATAAATTTAATCCAAAGAAATAAGATAAAAAAACGAAATTGTTATAAAATAAATTTAAAAAACATTGAAAACAACCCATTTAAAAAATACAAAGTTAAAAAAATAAAAATAAAATACATTAATAAAATTAAAAAATACTTGAAAACAAAACATAAACCCACCCCCTTAACACCCTTTCCCTGGCTCCATACCCTTTCCCTATCCCCATGTCCCTTCCCAAGCCCATGGTTTAATACCCCTTCCCATGCCTATGGTTTAATACCCCCTTCCCACCCTTTCCCTATCCACATGCCCCTTCCCACCCTTTCCCTATCCACATGCCCCTTCCCTTTTCAAGTATTTTTTAATGCTTTTATTTTTTTTCTTTAATTTTTAACTTTTCTTTAATTTTGTATTTAAAGTTTTTTTAATGTTTTTTATTTTTTTAAAATTTATATTTAAAAAGTAATAAAAATTTTCTCTGTCTTTTATTTTTTTAAATTGTTAATTTTTTTTTTAAAGTTAATTTTGTTGTTTTTAATGTTTTTTTATTATTATTCTAAGTCACCTGACGCGAGGACACAAGACACGAAGGACACGAAAATGTTGAAAAATGATAACTTTGAAGGTCCTTTCTCATAATTTTGGTGTGAGTGTGATGAGAAGGACTAGTAAAGGCTTTGTCCTTTGTATTTATGTAAAAAGAGTCTTTTATATAAATAAAGTGTTTTTGACTTGTACTTTATAAAGTGGGTCACTTTAAGTGCTGTATTTAATAGTCGATGTATTCAATTATTAAAAAGTGAGTTTTAAATGATGACCCTTGATCTTGTAATTTATTCTCAACCCTAGATTAGGGTAGTTAGGGAATGCAGTTACAAATTAGAAGACAGTGAAAAGACATTGAAGACATACACCATCAGAGAAGAAGAAGATTGAAGACCAAGAAGAGTTACCAACGGAAAAAGGGCACAATTTCCAAGAGAAAGGAGTAGCATGCATCCCTAGGTAGCCTGTAGCAGCCGTACAATAGCCATTATTGCAGCCACACGTGTGGGCTCGAATCCCTATGCAACTAGCCGAATCCCAAGAAACTGGTAGTGCATTAAATGCAGACCGTACAACATTGATTGCAGGCATGTGTGGGTGCAAAAATTGAGGCAAAAAAGTACAACAGATTATACAGTTCGTACAATAGTTTTCAGGCACAAATTTCGAGGTTGGCACAAATTTCGAGATAAATCCTGTTTTTGAGTTGTTTTGTTGCTATTTCAGATTTGTGAAATTTTGCCTGTGAGGGTTTGAAAGAAAATTTTCAATGTATTGAAATTTCTACTCTTCTTAGTGAAAAATCTTCTTTTTTAGGGTTTTCCCCAGAGTTGGGGTTTTGCTCGGTCTTTTGACCAAAAATATCTGTGTTTCATGTGTTTGATTGATACTTCAGTTTTCAAGAAAGTATTGAAGTGGTGCTTTTTAATTTTAAATTTATGATTAAATTTTTTATTAAAAAATAAAAACCCTAGATGTTCATGTGTTTGACAGAATGTGTGAATGAGAAGTTTTCATATTAATGTCAAGTTTTTCTTCAGAAAATACGAGTGTCCGACACAGACATGGTGATCTCCAGAATCGGGACACAGAGGACACATTATATATATATATTTTAAAAATTCTATATATTAAAAATATAGACATATAGATCCATTTTTTTTAGAAACTAGAACATTTACAAATATTCAATAGAAATTACTAATTAAAATCAATACACATTGCACATTCTTCAATTCACAAATCACAATGAGACACAAAGATGATAGGTCAAGATGTCGAAACCATATTTCTCATCAAGTCATCAAAATCAAAATGTATTACATAGATGTCGGAATTCCAATGAAAAGTAGTAGTAGTAAATAGTAAATACAAAAAGGGGTTGATCAGAGATGATATCAAGATGGAAGAATCTTATCTGTCAATAGTCCTCCTCCATGACTGAATCAACAGACTCATCACTGCCCTTACCCTCTTCTTCCTCCTCCTCGGGGCACAACGTTGACAGTGCGGGATACAATGTCAACATGTGCTCGACATGTGTTTTTTTGTGTCCCGATTCCAAGACACGAAAAAGCACGTGTCGGGCACGTGTTGACATCGTGTCTAACATGATCCCATGCGACACGACGGGGATTTTGGACATGTCCGGTTACCTAGTAATTATTTTTTTAATTTTATTTTTTAGGTTAAATTTGTTTTTTTTTTCTTTTAATTTTTAGGTTGTGGTTTGAAATGGGTGCTATTGGTAGCACCACTTTTCTATTTGGGGTCATTTTATGGTATTGATTGTAAAGCCACCGGTCAGGGTTTAAAAAAAGTTGTAATTTTAGCCTCAGAAAAAAAATGGGTGCTACTAGTAGGTAGCACCACTTTTCGGTTCGGGGGTAAAAATGACCACTAAATGCATCTTATTAAAAAATACAAAATGAGAACTTTTGAGAGTTACCAATCCATCTCAGATCACTTGGTGTTTGAACATACATGGTGTTTCCCAAATTTCATGAAGCACCTGCAAACATGATGTAAACACCTAGAAAATAGCCCAAAAACTAAAACTACTTATTCTATTTGCCTATACATTACATCTCTATAATATAGACTCTAGAGTTACCTGAACCTATCTATATTACTTACCATTATATAAGGATTCTGTAAACAGTTGAGCAATCTCTACAATTTTTCAAACTTTTAGGTAATAACTTAGAAAGAACAGAAGAAAAAGCCTTATAACCCTGCTTGACCCTACTCATTTGAAACCATAAAAACTCAAAATAGAACAAAGACACGTTTCATTACCGGTGAAGAGAAAAACAGTAATCCATCAATGAAATATATTTTCACCTATGAACCAATATTGAAGTTATAAGTTATGTTCTATTGCTGTATATTTTAATGAACTTACAAATATGTAGATGAGAGATTTTTTATAAATTCTTCTTCACATTTCCGAAAACCTTTTCCTGTTCCTCGTTCCTGCACTTACAAGTTTTTTTATCTTTGCAAGACTTTTTCCATTTCCCTTTCTAAAAATTTGTTTCCTGTTGTTTTTGGTTTTCCCATTTCAAAAAAAAGGGACATATGATATAAACAACTTTGGCTTTAGCCCACATCAACTGCTTGACTTAATTGCTATGGATGTTGTAATGTGCATCTACTGAGTGTAAAGACCAGAATCACCGTACTAAGGGGGGTATCTTTATGGTCTTAGAATTACTTATTTAATTAGAATGGCTTATTTAATATTTGAATTTTACAGGAAAAAATGAACAAGAATGTAACAGTAAATAATATTTAATATTTACAATATAATTACTGCAGAATTTAACAATTTTCATTTTGGGTACAAATAATATCAATAATTATAAAATCATTTTCCACTCAAACTGTGAAACTAAGTCTAGAATCAATAGGATGAGGACTAAGACATACTTGAACTACAATTTTGGACCTACAAATGTACCGTAGAAGCAAGGAGGTTGGCCAATACTAGCAACAACCTAGAAAAGAACATGTGGAGGACAACTCTCCTCCCAACCAACCGCCCAGTCATAGATTGAGAGCCTCCGAGCCCTCATGTAGTAATACCAAGCCAAACAACTAGCAATCAACACAATCCTCCCCTTAGTCTCCAGACCCCCATCTCCTCTAAGCCTACCTCAACAAGTTAGGAGGAAGAAGCAAAAAGAGCCCCTCCCCCTTTTTAAGCTTTTGCTAAGCTCTCCCTAATTGGACACATGTCCTCATGCAGAAATCCCCTTAATTAGATAAATAAGTATTATTTATTATTTTATTTTACTTCTCCAATAACACCCTCTTATATTTAATTAAATATTAACTTAATTTATGGTGTCTGTGTATGCAATGTTATGTTTTCATTAATTCCCATGTCCTTATTATAATACTATCATGATAGGTATATGAACCTACATAATCTAGTACTATTGTGCAAGGGTAGAACCCATTCGTGTGGCTATCATGAGCGTGTCTTGCACCTACACTATAACCCGCGTATGCCCCCCTAAAACTATGCAAATATGTGACGGAGGAGTGTTATACTAATTATTTATAAATTGGAATGTTCAATGCTATGCAACTAGTATTAGTAGAAATTTATTTAAATTGTTTCACCTTTTTAAATGTAAAACATTGGTTTAAATCTTATGTTGCCAAATGTGTTTTAACTATTGTAATTTTGATTTAGGTGGGTTATGACAAAGATGGACTTCCTATTGGATTGCAATTGATAGGTCGACCATGGGCTGAGGCTACACTCTTAAGATTAGCTTCAGCAATAGAGGTAAACATTCCTCTTGAAGGTTCAGAAGTTTTTACTCGGTGCATTAAAGACTTTACAAGAAGTATACAACTAGAGTTTGGCATGAAACCAATCATCTAGCCATTTGCCACTCTATCATTAAGAATAAAGAACATCAGTCTTATATTCTTATATTGAAGTCATAGTAAATTATTTCTGCCTTCTTTTATATCCATCTTTTGTAGGGTTGTCAAAAACTACAAATGTTACCCATAAGATGGATATAGTGTTTAGAACATTAAATATCCTAACCATTCTTATGATCGCAAAGAGAGTTTTACTCAATACCTTCTTCTATTTGATACTAAAAGATGCAACATAATGAGGTTCACATAAGATATGCTTTAGTTTTTTCCTTTGATGACCTTTAATATGTTGGTTAATACTTGTCCAACTAATTCGTTTTTGTCAACTCTCTTTATTAATATAACCTTATTTCTTGACTCTATTTGTTTATCTATATTCAACTAGATCATTGGTGGAAAACTATGGAAGGAATTAAGGAAACGACTGTGAAAATATTCAAGTATTCCCTAGTTTCTATGTTTTGATGACCTTTATTATGTTGGCTAATACTTGTCCAATTTTTCTTTTTATCATCATTTCAGGACATCAATATCTATCTTTCTTCTCTTAGCTTAATTCCATTCAAACATATCTGTGATGAACAATATAGAAGGAAGTAAGCAGGTGGCTATAAGAATTCAATAAAAGAATATATGTGCGTGTGATCACATTATAAAATGTATGGGATGTGTGGGATATAAAAAATGAGGGACTATTCTTTCATACAAGCACACAATGCTTCTTATTCTATTAATATGCAAATAGGTTACATGGATTTTAAACCAAAAAATGGCCATAAGTACAGCTGATACATGCATAATGTTGATATCTATCAGTTCTATCCTTAGATAAAAATTGGTGCCACATAGGGCTTGTTACTACCCAAATGTCCTAGAACTCAAGCACTATTCCAGGGGAACTAAAGAAGGGCTACCCAATGTTACTTGTTACCCATCAATTTGCACTAGGGTCAATGTGAGGATTGCAGATGGTGATGGACCAAAGATCTGTACTTGCGAGGCTTCATCAAGCAATTTTTAAAAGTCATTTGGTCATCTCTAAGTTAGTTTGCCCATAGTTATGTTGTAAGCTTTTTAAAAAAGTGAGATAGTACTTGTAATTGTTTATAAAGGGCTAGTCTATAATATATATGAAGTTCAGCTATAATAGTTGTACTTAGCAAATGTCTCATGAGTGTTTTTTAAAGATTTAGATCCTTGTAGCCTAAACCTTTCGAAGTTTTTTCTGTAGATAAAAATCCTCCATAGCTGTGAGCTCATCCTAGTACAACTGCCTTAGTTATGGATCTTCCTATTTCCCTTGGTCTTGTTATCACCAATCTTGTAGTTTCCCCTTAAGGTGATCCTATCCAAGATGGTAGAGAGAAGGAAACCAAAGTTGTGACCTACGGAAGCTAAGACCTCTGAAAGAATATCAGATGTCACACCTGCCAAAGCTACCGACACTTCAGACTAGATTGATGACCAACACTTCAGACTAGATTGATGACCAAAAGCCTAGGGGGTGTCCCCATAACAAAGATAACCCTATAAACAAGGAAATAAGGTGAATAATGCAAGGTATCTTGATTAGATCTCTTACTATGATAGTTAATTAGAGTTTTAAACAATTACTAAGAGAGAACGAATGCGTATGTGAAAAGGCCAAATTTACCCTAGGGTTTTATACATGGAAATTAGATCTAGGGGTAAAAGGGTGAAATTAGACGAAAATAGGCATTCAAATGATTTGCTAGATATTAGATATGACAATGGGAAGTTATTCTAGCAATACCCAGTTCGTGGTTTAGGCAAAATGATCAAATTCCCTAAGGAGGGCGAGTTTCCCCAAGAGAGGCCAATGCTTTAAGTGGGAAAATCGAGTTGTATTTAAACGAAACTTGGTCTCTAGGGATTTAAGATTATTTCCAACTTGGGTTTTCAATTTTAGATGTAGCTGCAACCTAGAACTAGGTGAACCTACAACTAAGGGTTTTAAATTAGGGTTTTAATGAAATAGAAAATGCAGCCCCAATTAGATAGAAAAATAATGAGAGAACTTACCCGAAAAGACTTACTTGATGTTTTTGAGGAAGTTTTCCAAAGTGATGAAGACTATCCCCGCATAGATCAAGTGGAAGAATGGTGAGATCTAGCGCCAAACAAAACGCCCAAGGATCCACAACTGCACCCTCTCTCTTGCCAAGCCAAAGAACGAATCAATTAGATAGGCCAAGAAAAAGAAGAAATGTTAACGAGAGACAAAAGATGAGAGAGTAAAAGATCATATGACAAAAATACTCCTTGTAACCACAAGATTTGGAAAAGAGAACAAGAGTGATCTCCTCCACAAGTGCGTTCCTCTTCAAATCAATCTCCCTGTAGAACACAAGTATAGATTTAAAAGATATGCCAAATGTTCACCAAGATCTTCCAATGCAAGCAAGAGATAACATCAATCAATCACTAAGAACGTTCTTCAATGATCAACACAAGACAAGAGACCCCAAAATATTTTCTCTATTATTGATCAAGAGCCAATACTGCCAAATTTCCCGAAGGGATACAATGGGGGGGTTCTCTTCTTTATATCGTTTTTTGATAGACCAAAACCCTAACTTACTTTATCATCCGACGATTGAGATTAAAACATCATAAATGGTGGAGATTACATTTTTATCTTTTACAGGGATTCACTACATGAATCAACATAAAGGGGGCACACTTTTGCCCAAAGACATCTTTATAAAGACTTAATACATCATAACAATAGGATATAACCATGTGGTACCATTACCACCTAAGTTGTACTTTTTCAAGTGAGCCGGGAAAGTAGAACAAATACACTTGTTCATTCATCAGAGTTCAGAAGTCCTCCAAGCTTTTTCTAGGAAGTTGTTCAAATTTTTTTCTAACACATGTTCATACCCCCTTGGGAAAATTGTAAAAAATGTGCTAGCATGGTTAATTTTATAAAAGACTCGACTTCCTAGAATTAGACATCAATTCGACTAGCCCATAGTGTTTTTTCCCTTGGTTATTATTGGTTGTTGAACAAACGACTAATAATTTTTGAGTTTTTCACTCACCTCCAAAGTTGGGGTAGTCGTCTGGTGGGTAGCCCTTAGGGGGTTATTAGAGCCTCTGTGTCAGTGTTTATAAACATGCTAGGCATTCAAATTGAGTCATATGGACATGTGCTAGGCCCCCCTAGGTTTTTGTTCAATTCAAAGAAATTTATTTTTTCCGCAAAATTAGGCTATTTTTTAATGGTTTAATTAAAATATTTGTAAAGGGCATAAAATTTCGGGTTTAGGTTCCTTTTTTGGCGTGAGGATGCTCGTTTTCACACTCAGAGCATCCTCATTACCATAGAGGCCATTTTTCCTGTGTTTCAGGCGGCTAAAACATCCCGTGGAGGATTATTTCTCTAAAAATGCATTAAAACGTCATTTTAATGTTAAAAGAGCAACAAATTGGCACTAAACGACAAGGTTGAAAAGTAAAAAATCAAATAATAAAGTATGGGGTGACATTGCAAATGGGTCCCCCATGAGCATGCGACCCTCTCCAAACATGAAGGCACTTAAACTTTGGTTAATTTGAAGGTAGCAAATGGTTTATATGGAAGGGATGACATCAACTACATGACATTCATGCCAAACCAAGTCAAGGTGCGATTGCATTGTGGGTGGACCCCTCATCCTTGTGAGGTGTTGTAATAAAAACTTTGGTTAAGTTTTAGTTTGGTGATATATCGAATGGGTTGGTGGATATACGATGGAGGTTGGTAAATGTGTTGGCGCGTGAGAGGATTGACGCCAATCCCATGGAGATTCACGCATGATGGAGGATTGGGTGTGTTGGCGCGTGATGGAGAGTTGGGTGAGTTAGCTGAGTAAGGTGTCATCTACCTCTCCAGTCCCACTACACTTTAACTCAGATCAACTCAGTTCAACTCGACTCCCTCTTCCAGTGTAGGTAGCACCCCCTGGGTCTCTCTTGGTTATTTAAGCAAGGAAATTCTCCTTCTTTCAACGTGAATGGTGAAACCTCTTCTTTTGTGTATTTGCTTTGTAATATTTTTCTGATTAATGAAAGAAGGCTTTGGAGGTCCATCTTGTGTCTTTGTCACCTGGATGTTCATGGTTTCATGTGCTTACTGAGGTAACCGTAGAGTAATATTTTGCATATTATATTTCTTGTCAAGATTAGCCTAATGAAGGATTAAGATTAGTTATAGGATTGAACAGTGTTGTTTCATTATTCAATTGAAATATCTAGATCTAATATTTAAGATTTGTATGCCCATTTGCTTATGAGTATGCTCTCTTTATTTTCGGTTTAGAATTTCACTAATATCTTGACAAGTCTGTGCAAGTGTGAAGGTTCCTACAGGGACCTCGGTGGATTTGTAAGGGATCTTGATTGCTTTCCTTACCCTCCATCTTATTGGAAGAAACTTAGTCCATTAGCAAATTTGTAAGCATCTTCAATTGCCCATTTCAAAGAGGGGTCTTTCTTTCACCTTATTCAACTTCAAATTTCAAAATCAATCTTTCGATTACTTGGTTACTCCCTTATTGATTAGATCTATCATTTCAAAAGGCTAATATATTGTTTAGATCTAGTTCATAAGAGTTCTTATCACCAACCTTGTAGTTGCCTATGTATGATGGATCCAGGATGGATGGTAGAGGGAAAAACAACTAGGGAGGTGGAACCAAGACTGCCTAGACTCCCAAATGGATGGTTGTCACGTCAATCAAGGCAGTCTTCGCTTTATGTTATCTAAGTCCAAGACAACAACGAGGGAGACCCGGATCTACTCCCGACAGGAGAGATTAGACCTAGACACCAGAACAGATCAAATGTGGCTTTGAGGTACGTAAGGTGTAAGGTAAATGGAAACCCTAGCTCTAGGTTTTAGTTACTAGCAACAAATGAAAATGACCACTGTCTTGGGAAACGTAACTGTGACAGGGTGAGCAAGGACAGAGTCGGGACTGTCTAGTACCAAGGAGATAGACTCAGTGAAAGATATGAAAGTATTAGGTAACCTGAGTTATCAAGGAATGGTCAACTTTCGGGGGAAAGAGGTCAGGAAGGGCTAGCGCTATGCTTGGAGATCAGTGCCTGTTCAGCCTTGGGTAATGGAGTCAGTATCAGCACAGGGTTTCAGTGAACCCACCTGGGATATGCCCTGATCTATGGACCCAGAAAAAGATTTGGCCTGAAAGATTCAAGTTACAGGAAAATCACCAAAAGGAGGGCCAGCGCTAGGGTTTGGAGAGGCAGATCTGCAGATCTAGAGCCACCAGGAGACTATCAGCTTAGCGTTGGGGTGGAAATGAGATCAGGATGGCCCAATCTACAAACCCAAGTCAGAAAATTTCAGGAAAAATCAGATCTGGAAAAGTCAAAATCTGATGAGGGGGGCTAGGAGGATGAAAGCCAGTTTTTCAGATCTAGGGCAACCTAGTAGGAACTAGCTCAGCGTTGGGGGTGTTCTGGAATGATGAAGACCTGATCTACACACCCATGTAATTATTTTCCGGAAAAAGTCAACTCTGGAAAAAGTCAAATTTTCAGTGGGGCGCTGGGGTTTGAGCAGTCAAAAAGTCAGATCTAGGAAAAACCAGTCAGAACTAGGGTAGTGTTGAGGATGATTCAATGAGGGGGATGCCCGATCTACAAAAACCAGAAATGATTTGCTCAAAGATCAAGCGGTTCCCTGATTAAATATTTTTTGGGATTTTTATTATTTAGGAGTTTTTTCATAAAATTGAAGAAAAGAAGGTACAATGGATTGAGATCTGAAAGAGAAGAGACTTACCTGTTAGATCTTAACTGGAAATGCTTGTAGATGCCTTGTTGATGATGATCCTTGCCATCCCGATCAATTTTGGAAGATATGAGTGAGTTTTAGGGCCAACGTTGTGCTCCAAGTGACCAATGCTCCCTCTCTCCTGCACAGGCAAACGTCAACAATATCAGATTTGCCGTATCATGAAAGAAAAGCAAGATCTACAGAAAAGTAACAAGATGCAATCATAGATCACAATGAAACTAATGAAAACCCCCTGTCACAGACGAAACCAGTCCAAGCGAGTTGAGGTCCCCTGCAAAAACGCCCAAGATGAAGTCGCCCTCCTGTAGACAAGACAAAGATCCCGAAAAAAGAGTATAGATCTCACAAAATATTCCGAATGCTAGGAAGCAAAAGATTTTCCAATCACCACCGAAGAACACCAGATGCAAAGTAGATCTAGAAAATATCCACAAAAAAATCTTTCTATTAATCAGATCCAAGAGCCAAAGACCCTTTACAAATAAGAAGCTCTCTCCTTTAAATAGAAATGAGAGAACCAAAATCCTAACCACTTTCAAAACGAGTGTCTAAGATTAAAAGATAAAATATTCTAATCAATGGTTGAGATGAGCTCAACATACAATACATAGATCAATATAACCATAAAGTACTGAATGGACTAAATCACCCATAAAGAGGATACTGCACTCAACAAAAAATAAATAAAGCACATGGTGGGTCCATGGAGTGTTAACCAACTCCCTTTGGGTGCCCCATGGCACAATAAAGTAATATAATATTTTAATTTTTTAACTTTGTGCCTCCTTGAGGAAATCGTGAGCCTTCCAAAAGCTCCAGAAAATAATATAAAAATGCCCAAAAAATAGGTGTGGGCGCAATTAGGTGTTGCCACTGCTGGAGGAGGTGTGGAGGACATCACTCTCATCATCATGACTCATCCCATGTCATTTCCTTGCCTCATTAGCCCAAATCAATTTCTCCAATAGCCGTTTAATCATTTTTTAATTTGCCTCGGAAAATGTGAACCTGCCAAAACAGCCTCCTAGGGTGCCTGCGTTGTCAAACTGAGCCACCAGACTCTCTGGGATGGGGATACTATGGTACAAACAAGTGGCTACACTCCTGTGCCCCATACAACGCCCTAGGAGATCCAAATAAAATATTTCCCTCCTAAGACACATCATCCTGTGAAGCAAAACTGCATTAGAAAGGTAAAATGAGCTTGATCATCTCTGTAAGTGCCGGAAACTAAAGATAGGCTATCTCATTAGACTCAGAGAGTCCAAATCCATCTAGGGTGTATACTCATACCCCTCTCAGGTCTCTACCTGATCATCAACCATATCCAAT